>JAQQSY010003598.1:0-12855 GCA_028646535.1 Procyon lotor
CTGGGATCATGACCTGAACCAAAGGCAGCCGCTTAACCAACTGAGCCACCCAGACATCCCAGAGCAGACTTTCTATAGAGTGAATGTTATTTCTTCACCTTCCTTTCAACCTTTCTTTGACTCCCTTTTGCTCTTAACTTGTAAGACCTGGCATCATCTGGCCTTGCTGAGTTTTTCATTCTTTTCTTCCAACTTTCTCCTAGGTGCTCATTGGGATCCAGCCAGGCTTCACACCCAAAAGTGGCATCTCAGGGTATCCCTACCGACTGTGACTTTACTGAAATGATCTCTTACTGCTTCCTCCAAACCCTCCCCACCAAATTTTCCAGTTAACTTCTCATTGTCTTTCAGGTTCCGACTTTCATTTTTCTTCCAAGAAGGTTTTCATGTCACTCAACACTATGCGGGTCCTTTATTGATGGTCTGATTGGTCTAAATATTTGCTCTTTCCCCACAGAAGGGTTAGACCTCCCTCCCCGATGGTGTCAATATTCCACATGACACATTCTGGGAATTTCTACATTACAACTTTCATCACCCTATAGTTTCTTGTCAGTGTGGGTTTAGTTTTCTGTCTTCTCGACCAAAGTATAAGCTCTAAGAAGGAAGGGTCTTGTGTCTATCTTATACACCATTATACTTTCAGTGTTTACTATACTCTTTCCCACCCCACAGGAATGACAAAGATATTCTTGACCAAATTTAGCAAGCCTTCTAGCTGTTTAAGGTCATGTCCCTAGACTGACCCCAGTCTTCCTTAAAATGCCTGTCCTGAGAAAGCTCAACACTGCCTGGGGAATTTACTGTTTGTTCCAGCCAAAACTTGGTGCTAGGCATACAGGCCCCTGAGCTCCCTTTCAGTGCAGTTATTTTAAATCCCTTTTAATTTTGAGATGCAAATCTGCCACACAGAACTGTCTTCTCAAGGCCCATCTCCTCTCAGCCTGGTAGTGTATTGCTCTAACTTGTATAACCGCCTGTCATAAAGACATGAGAAGTTTGTTTCTCCTCCTGATAAGTGCCAATTAACAAGCCCAAGTGGCCTAGTCCCATAGATCAACACCCCTTGGCACCTCTCAATGCTTTTCCTTTAGCACCCCAGGCTTTAGAAAGCTTCCAGACTTTTCTTTTGGGGAAGTTCAGTTCAATTCATGATGTACACTCTTTCCTGTTGTCAATAGCGGTTACTGAATAAAATCTATCCTATGGCTTTAGCCAGTGCCTGGCTTTGTTTATCTCTGACAGTAAGCACACTAAACAGTTACCCAGTTAATTAAACAGGTTCTATACAGGCGTGTGAACAGCTGCGGGAGAGGAGTTTCATTATTTCAAAGCTTCTTTCGGAGTCTGTCTTCCTCTCCCACTCTCCAAAAAGCTACTTATCTGTTACTTTTTATTTCATAATCTCCAACTACAGGAAAGATGACAATTACATCCAAATCATCCACAGTGCATTTTGGGATTCAACTAATCAGATTACTGCACACAGATATAGAAAGCTATTTTAAAAGTAGCACCTCGAAATCTCAATTCCCTGGATCCTCTTCTAAACATGGCTTAAAAACTTCAAAAGTTTTTGCCATTTCTATTTCTGGGCCAACAAAAAGAGTTCAGTTCAGTCCAGAAAGACATGTGGGCGGGCTGGATGTGAGTACGTGCGTGGGTGAACTGGGCTCAGCTTTGGCTACAAATGGCTCACACACCTCTTCTTCCCTCCCAGCGGGTAGCACTCCGCTGTCTGCTCCTGCAGGCTCTGCTGTTCTTTCGAGATCTTTGCCAGTTACACCCTCCTGTTCGTACTTTTAGGAAGCCCAGAGTGCTCCCCGCAATCCGTGACCCTGAGCCTCGGCTCTTGCCTACATTGAGCCAAGCCACTGCCACGCCCACGCTCCAGCCCCAGCCCCCGCCCCGGCAGCACCCGGGAGTATCACGTGCTAGGACGCGGGCTTGAAGCTAGAGCCGCCATGTTGGTTTCTGGCGGCGCTTTCCAGAGGAAGGGGAAGGCTGCTGACCAGCGTCCGGGAGTTTCGGGCCTTGTGCGCAAGTGCGGAAGTGTGTTGGCCCTGAGGGTGACCGGTTTCCGGCCGGTGGTAGTGCACCGGCTGCCAGGAGACGTGTAACGGACGGTGGGCCGCAGCCATGGCGGAGAGGAAGCCTAACGGTGGCGGCGGTGCCGCCAACACCTCCTCATCGGGCACTAACTTACTTTTTTCCTCCTCGGCCACGGAATTCAGCTTCAACGTTCCCTTCATCCCAGTCACCCAAGCCGCCACTGCCTCGGCCTCCTTGCTCCTGCCCGGAGGTAGTAGGGAGAGGAGGATCTGGTGGGACGAGTGTGTGTGGGGAGGTGGGAGGGGGCGTGGGGCGTGGGGCGAAGAGGTTCGGACGGGAGGTTTTCCTTCCTTCTGTATCCGCCTCTCCAGGTAGCTTGCCAGGGCCATCAGTGGCCAGGTTTGAGTGGCCTGGGGGCTTTGAGATATCGAAAGTGGGGGCCAGATCAAGAGGCTTGCTCTTCGTCCAAGGAACCCTCTGTTCTGAGGGCTGGACGCTCCACACTGGTACTGACATTACCCAGATTTTTGTTGAACACCTATTGGTGTGCTAGGGAATGCAGAGAAATTAGTGCTTCTCACCGAGGATACAGTAGGGCATCTCCTAGATGGACAGTTTCCCTTTCCTGGGATAGACTTGTAATATTTGGAAAGTAGAGGTACAGAATGCAGTACTCATCTTTCAAGACAGTGCCTCACTTTGTCTAAGAAGCTTTTTCTCGTTCTCCTTGTCCCCCACTCCTATGCTCTAGCTCTTTCACTTCTTTATTGTCTAGGGGTATTGCTTTTTAATGATTCTGAAGCATAACGCAGAGCATGGTATTCAGGAGTACAGACTGTGTTTCAGCCCAGGTTCTGCCGGTGACTTGCTGTGTGACCTCAGGCATGTTACTTTACCTCTCTGTGCTTCACTTTCCATATCTGTACTGCCTCATAAGCTGTAAGGAGGAGTGAATTGATTTGTAAGGTGCTGAGTGTAATGTCTGGCACCTAGTGATATATAAATGTTTGTGAAGTCAACATATTTGCCTCTGTTTGGATACTGTGTATATGTTTCTTGAATGAGTATCTGAATGATTAAATGAAGGAATTGAGAAATGATGGGAGGGGAGGAGTCTAAGAGATGATGATTTGATTTGAGTGAATGGATGTTGACAAACATCTGTTGAGATAGGATAGTGTAGTAAAAGCTCAAGAAGGGAGACGGCTAAGGTGATAAATTCATTTTCAGGCTTACTAAATTTGAGGTGTATGTGGTTGAGTCTGCCAAAAGGGTCGAGGAAGCAGTTGGCTAACAGGTTCTGGAACACCTGAGAACAGTCTCCGTGTGAGACAGAGTTGGGAGTGTCACAAGTGTACAAGTGCTCATTAAAGTTGTGGGTGTCTTTACCAATTGTGTCCACATGTAATTAGAAAGTGCCCCTGAGGTCAGCTAGCAGCACGTTGAGATCAGCATTTCATTTACAATAGAGGCTAATCAGAAAAAAGTTTCTTGAATCAGGTTGATCCCAAGTTGTCTTAAGGGAAGAAGCATACCACAGAGGTTTTCTCCATCTGGTGTTTTTAGTTGTTGAGAGATGAAATGAGAAATACAAGTGAGGTCCGGATAGCTGAAAAGAGAGAGTGGGAACTGGAAATATATCCGAAAACGAGAAAAGAACCAGCAGACAAAGGACTTTGTGCAGGAGGTGATATTTTATTTTGTTACAAAGAAACAGCTGGGAGGAGTATTTTGTATAGTGGAGTATCTTAGTTAAATAGATGTGTGAGAAATACAATGAGAGCAACCTGGAAGCTCAAGCTAGAATCTCTGTGAGCCCAGTGACCTCCTTCAGCAGAGGTGAGGAAGGATCCTGGAGCTTGAAAGGCCATCAGGGGCAAGGATCACAGCGTGCTTTGTGCTGGATGTGGGTACTCTCTGGGCTCCGTGCCTCCAGCAGCAAGAGATAAGAGGGAGTGAGACTGGAGAAGGAAAAGATTAGGAAGAGGAAAGTTTCTACAAGGTAAAGGCTTATGAAAACTTAGTAAGGAAGAGTAGGCTGGACTTTTTAGGCCATATAAAGGATACATGTTTTTTTCTTTTTTTTTAAGGTTTCATTTATTTATCAGAGAGTGTGTGCGTGCACACACACACACACTCACACACCCACAAGCAGGGGGAGAAGCAGGCAGAGGGAGAGGGAGAAGCAGGGAGCCCGATCGATACAGGACTTTATCCCAGGATCCTGCTCGATACAGGACTTTATCCCAGGATCCTGGGATCCTGACCTGAACTGAAGGCAGATGCTTAACTGACTGAGCCACTCAGGCATCTCAGGGAACATGCTTTTATTTTACAGCTTGGTCACAGAAGAGAAGATAATTTGGGGTTGACAGTACCTGCAGTGAAGACATTTTTGGCAAAAGGAAGTGAAGAGAACTTCCTTTGGTTAGAAAATGACTTTTCTCGTGGGTTGACATTTTCTAAGGGCTAGTTATCTGGATGTGATACTGTGTGATTTTAGAGATGGCAATTAATGGTTGACCTACTTTGCCTTGGGAATACAAATACCACATGGTCATTTGTACAATGAATGCTTTGTAGGTAAGAGCCCTGACACACACCCTTCTTGTCAACACAGTCATATCTGCATTTAAGTTTCTTATTACTGTAGAAATAAAATTATGTGTAATTTGGTAGTGGAATAATATTTGAATTAGTTTTTACCGGGAAGAAATTCAAAATGAGATGTAAAAATAGTAACAAATTTTGTTTCTATTTTTGAAAACATCCTTATACAAATAGGTGTAATCTGTATATATTCACAAAATGAATACTTAACTGTATTTATTCAAAAATGGAAAAGGTCGTGTACCAAAATGTTAACACTGATTATCTCTGGGAGGTGGGTTTATGAATGAATTCTAATTTTTCCCTCCTTTTCTTGTTTCTCATTCATATTTTCTGGTTTTTCATTTCAAAGAGAGAAAAGGTTTTCATCTTTTTTCCTGTAATGCAGAAACAAAACAACAAAACGAGGGCAATTGCTAGATCTGCCGCGTAGGACCCTCTCTGCGGAGCAGTAGACTGCCCTTTAAACCGTTTGCTCTCCCGTTCCCTTTCAGAGGAGTCCACCGACGTCGGTGAGGAGGACAGCTTCCTCGGTCAGACTTCTGCTCACACGTCTACCCCACAGACATTTAGTTACTTCTCTCAGGTATCAAGCAGTAGTGATCCTTTTGGGACTATTGGACAGTCACCGTTAACGACTGTGGCCGCGTCAGCTGGACACTCAGCCTTCTCCAGGTCCCCTGCTGCTCTCCCTTTTACAGCTGGACCCCAAGATGTGTTGAATGCATGTTCACCAACCATTCCGAAGGCTCAGTGTGGTGCTCCACCTTCTTCACAGTTGGGAATGAATACTTACCTGCCTTCTCAGCCGAGTAGTCTGCCTCCTTCCAATTTTGGGAGCCCACCACAAGGAACACCCCAGCAAGGACACAATCCGTACCGTCATACCCCCGTGAGCAGCAGGGCCAATCCTTACATTGCGCCGCCACAGCTGCAACAGTGCCAAACCCCGGGCCATCCCACCCATCCTCCACCCCCGGGGCCCCCTGTTCAGATGTATCAGATGCCCGGAGGATCTTTGCCACCGGTATGAGACATGTGTTTATATCCTAGCTCTTCACTCTGATTTTTTAATCTATAATCTTAGCCTAAAAACACTGCACTTTTAATAATCAACGTGATGACAGATTACTTTCAGAGGCCCTTCTGTGTAAGCTACATGCTTTGAAGGAAACATTCTTTCAAAGGTAGCTCGTCAAATGGTTCCTATATTGGTTTATATTATCAGTGTATGGAAGTAGTTCTTGATTTTAATGAGTTAACTCCATGTCAGTATTCCCAGATTTTAGTGTAAGATATCAATAATAAATGTCATCTGGGGATATGTGAGAGTTGAAGCAATTATGAACAGACTGCCAGCTTCTCACTTTTTAATTATCCTATTCAATCAAACCATTAAATTACAGGAACGAAAATTGATTACTCCAATAATTTCTTTTATTTACATTATGAAGTTTGGGTCTAGACAGTCAAATTCTATCTCAGGAGGGTGATAGAACAACATTTGCATTGGGTAAATTCTATGAAATTCCCTTATGCTCTTTTCCCAGCTAAATGTTCATCTGACTTCCACAGGGAAATCAAATGAATCAAAAAAAGGGAAATGATTAAAAGGAAGAATTTAGAACCCAACCCAGTGTGGCAGGGATAGCAGTATTATCGTCAGAGTATAACCTCACTTCTCTCTTGGGGATAGAGAATGGGTTCTGTTTTATTGTTTAATTTAAATCCTGTCAACATATAAACTCTTGACAACGTTAGATTTCAGCATATTGGAACATAACCAGAATCACAGTGTGCAGTATAGTTAATGTACTAGTTTGCTGATTAAATTTTTGAAAAGATATCTAATTAAGAATTTTAAAAGTGGTAATTTTAGAATAAAAAAGTTGCAGGGGTTCCTGGGTGGCTCATTCAGTTAAGCATCCCACTCGTGATCTCAGCTAAGGTCTTGATCTTAGTGTTGTGAGTTTCAGTCCTGCATTGAGCTCTGTGCTTGGCATGGAACCTACTTAAAAAAAAAAAAAGAAGGAAAGTTGCAAAAATAAAAATAGCACAGACAGCACCCCAGTACCCTTAACCCGTATTTATCTGTCATTAGCATCTTACCCCATTTGTTTTGTCACTTGTGCACGTGTGCATTCACACACATTTTCGTCATCCTCTGTCTCCTGTTCTCACCATGTATGTGTAGTTTTGGGAAACACTTGGTCAGTTGAATACGTGATGACTCTTTACTCCTAAATATTTTCATGCATATTTCCTTTTTTTTCCTTAAGATTTTATTTATTTATTTGAGAGAGAGTGAGCAAGAGAGAGAACACAAACCAGGTGAGGGGGAGAGGCAGAGGGAGAAGCAGACTCCCCACTCAGCAGGGAGCCCAATGTGGGACTTGATCCAGGACCTTGGGATCATGACCTGAGCCGAAGGCGGATGCTCAACCGACTGAGCCACTCAGGCACCCCTTGTACATATTTTCTAAGAATAAGAAAGTTCTTTCATAGAACCACAATACAGTTAACACCTTGGTAACTTTAACATTGATACATTCCAACATGATTTTCAGTTAAAAAGTTTTAAAATAATTGTATTCTCATTTTAAAAGTATTTCTAGTACAGAAAATTTGAAAAAATGCAAAATAGTCAAATGATTAAAAATCGCCCCTTGGTAACCCCTCTTTTCATTTTGTTATATGTCTTTGTTATATTTTTTCTAGGCAAACATATTTCTGTGAACATTTTTTAGATGTTAAGATTTTTTCTACAACATTTGTAATGGCTTTAGAGAATTCTAGCATTTAAGTAACAATTTATTTAATCAGGTCTCTCTAAGACATTTAGATTGTGTCCAGTGACTTTCTATTATAAATGACCTTTTGCATACATCTTTGTAGGTAAATTTTTATTTGTTTATTAATTATATCTTTAGGATGAGTTCTTAGAAATGGAATGGTCAGGTCAAGGAATGGCAAGCTATAAAGATTTACTAAAGTGTAGAAGACGTACTGCTGGGTTGATATCTGTGAAGGTGCTAATTTACTTTGCCATGAGTTTGAGAAAGCCCAGTTTACTTTTAAGACTGATGTTGGATTTCGTTAGATTTTTAAAAAATTTTAGTTGCTTTCAGGCCTAGTTGTTAAAGGAAACAGTTATCTGTGGACATACATGCAGGATAACCATTACTAATGTCACTTTGGGTCCGAGGCATATATGGAATTGTTTTTTTGGACAAACATCATAGTCCTCTAACTTTTTTGTGTCCTCCAGGTTCCTCCTTCAGTGCCATCAGGGTTGACCCCTCCACTGCAGCAGCAGGCCCTTGCTAGACCTACAGGTCCCTCTGTGCAAGCGCAGTCTCCTTTCCTTCTTCAAAACCAATACGAACCTGTTCAG
Organism: Procyon lotor; assembly: GCA_028646535.1. Lineage (NCBI taxonomy): Eukaryota > Metazoa > Chordata > Mammalia > Carnivora > Procyonidae > Procyon > Procyon lotor. The sequence continues at coordinate 8,057 of JAQQSY010003598.1, forward strand.
CCCCACTGGTTTTACTGCAAGGAGGTAGAATACAAACAGTTATGGATGCCTTTCAGTATGTTTGACTCTTTGAATCTTGAAGAAATCTATAATTCGGGTAAGTACTGATCATGCATCCTTTGCATCTGATTATAGGAAGAAAAAAAGAGCATTTATCCATGGCTTACTTTTTGTGAATATCGAATTCCTCAGTCCTTTGTACACTCCACCAGAGTCTGTACCTTAGGACAGTGATATTAACGTAAGTCCTTAGTTATTTGAGCAAGGTTTTTAAAGAAACATTTTAATAATTTTCTTCTTTGTTTAAGGTATTTTAAGTTAGAGAAATAGAATAGTTCATATAATGTGGGTGCCAATTTTTCCATTTCCCTTATTCATTTGTAGCTAATGGGCATTTATAAAACATCTTCTTTGGAACTCTTGTTCCCAAAGATGGTCTGATAAGTGTTCTGTGGTCAGGTGAGTTTTGGAAATGATTTAAGATAGATTGTCTTTTGAGATGGACAGTGCACTGTAGTGTCTTAAGGCTCTGAGAATTGGAGTATAGAAATGTGTGTTTGTGTTTATCCTGATGTTATTTCTTTTTCTTTTTGTTTTAAGATTTTATTTATTTGTCAGAGATAGAGCACGCACACAAGCAGGGGGAGTGGTAGGCAGAGGGAGGAGCAGGTTTCGCACTTGAGCAGGGAGCCTGATGTGGGACTCAATCCCAGGACCCTGGGATCATGAGCCGAAGGCAGATGCTTAACCAACTGAGCCATCCAGGAACCCCATAAATGATCATGTTTTAAAACTTTGCTGTGGCTGTTTTTTTCTGCATTTAAGAAGAGTCCTAATTTTGGACAGCACGAATTAATCTTAAAATTCTATTTTTAAAGAAAAATGAACTTAGTTCTTTGTCTTTTAGGATCAGCCAGTCACCATATTCATTATTTACTACTTTTAAACACACCTTGTTACTATTGGGTTAAAACGTGAACTTTGTGCTCCAGTCCAGCCAGACCCCGAGAGCGTGGTTCTAGGCACGGATGGAGGGCGCTATGATGTGTATCTCTATGACCGAGTGAGGAAGGCTGTGTACTGGGAGGAGGAGCCTGCTGAAGTGAGACGCTGTACTTGGTTCTACAAAGGGGACACGGACAGCAGATTTATTCCCTATACAGAGGAGTTCAGTGAAAAACTGGAGGTATGTGGGCTTTATTCCTTTACTCGTTTCTTTAAGAAATATAGGCCCTTCTATATATTGGAGCCTCCTATAACACTACTCACAATGGGACCGACTTTATTTTTTTTTTTAAAGAATTACTTATTTTAGGGCCTGGGCGGCTCAGTTGGTTAAGCAACTGCCTTCGGCCCAGGTCATGATCCTGGAGTTCCGGGATCGAGTCCCGCATCGGGTTCCCAGCTCCACGGGGAGTCTGCTTCTCTCTCTGACCTTCGCTCCTCTCATGCTCTTACTTTCTCTCTCTCTCTCAAATAAATAAATAAAATCTTTATTTAAAAAAAATGAATTATTTATTTTAGAGCAGAGGGAGAGTGAGAACGCTTGCACATGTGTGTGCATGAGGGAGGGGCAGAGGGAGAAAATCTCAAGCAGACTCTCCACTGAGTGCAGAGCTCGACTTGGGGCTCGATCCCAGAACCCTGAGATTGTGACCTGAACCGAAATCATGAATCAGTAGCTTAACCAACTGAGCCACCCAGGCGCCCTGAGAGCCAACGTTATTTATAAGAGTCTGTTTTGATCCTGTTCACAAAGAGGATTGCTTTTTAAGTGGTGCCATTGTTCATGAGATGCTAATCGTGGCCTCCCTGTCTGAAGATAGACAAGTTTGTTAGGGACATATCAAAAAGCTAAAAAGGTACTTGTAGCAAACCTTCAAATCAACTTAGTCTGCTGGAACCTGTTGTTAAACAGCAGGTGCCAAGCATATGGATGCCGTTCAAATTACTGTTCAGTAAAAGGCTTGAGATTAACTTCTGATTTTTGAAAATAAATAAAAAACAGAATGGGAATACATGTCGCAAGACTTTTTAGCCATTCTAAAACTGCTGGGTAATGTTTGATTTAATTGTGTTAATTTCTTATGATTAGTCTACTTCATGGTTGAATTAAATGTTTAAAATAAGTTAGATGAATTCATTTTGCATACATGGAAATGAGATACTGGACACTGTAGTTACTATTGTTTAATGTTGTAGTTATTAAAATTTAGATAACTCGTACTAACAGAAAACATTAAAACAATACTATCTTTTCAGCAAAAGGGGCCTCTAAAATGTTAAACTTCCCTACTTCATATTTTGAATAGCTTCAAATAAGGATAAGACCTTATGTTTTGTTTAGGAGCTGACAGTCAGGTTTAATAGCTAATTATTAATAATTTTTTTTGTGCTTGATTGTAGTATTTATAGAGCTAAGAAAAAAATTAAATCACAATCATGTCATCCTTTCATATTGAACCCCTACATTTAAAAAATATTTTCTTAGACAATTATCTATATGCATATTTTTTTCTGACATATTATAGATTTCTTGTGGCATATTTTGTTTCTAAAAAAATTATAAATGCATTTTTAAAAAAGATTTTATTTATTTGAGAGAGAGAGAGAGAGAGAGAGAGAGAGCATGAGCAGGGGGAGGGGCAGAGGAAGAAGCAGACTCCCTGCTGATCAGGGAGCCTGACGTGGGGCTTGATCCCAGGACCCCAAGATCATGACCTGAACTGAAGGCTGATGCTTTTCCTACTCAGCCACACAGGCACCCCTATAAATGCATTTCTAGGTATTATCAATTGTACCTGTTCTGGAAATACTAATCTCTATAATAGTGACTATGAAAAACAATTTTATAACCAAATCGACACTGAAAGGTAAATGTTGGCCTAGAGTAAGACAGAGGTTAGTTGGGGAAAGTAAATTGGAAAAGAAGCTTGTTGAGAGCACAGGCTTCAAATATTTTTCATTTCAATCTATAGTAAAAAATACATTTGATATTGAAATTTAGTATACATATTTTATACACACACACATACTTAATTATCAGAAATAGTGGTATGCGGTAATGGACTCTCTGGGGAATAAAAGCCCCTGATTTATAGCATTTGCGGATTTCCATGATATAAGTACTTCCTCCATGGCCAGTTTTAAGCTACCAACAGGATGTTACTAGACACAGTTGGGACGAGTTGTGATGTGTGCTCATGAGCTGGTGTCAGGCTGCTCTTACACACCACTAAAAACAAAGGCCCATGGAATAGTACTTACATTTATTGGGTACCACTCTGATATTTTCTATTTCATTCGAAACATTGATTTTATAACTTATTACTCATCATCACCCACAGTTTGAAAAACACTGATTTAGAACAGTCAGAACCCAGTTAAGAAGAGCAAAGACTGAAAAGAAGGCATAAAATTAATTTTGTTCTTGGAAATATCATGTACTGGGAGGCACCAGTCTTCTAAAACATGATTTTAGTTATTTGAATGAGGAAAAAAAAGTAAAGAAATACTGATACCTATTGCTTAATTTCAGACCGAAATTATTAAGCAAATGTATACTATAATTTTTGGTTTCTTTGGTAGGACCCTACTGAAGGTATAACATCCCAAGTGTAGTCCTGTTATTTTGAAGCTAAGGCACATAGTTTAAGTATAAAGCCTAAACAATATCTAAGAGTATTCACTTTATCTCAGCTGTATTATAGATGGATGACACAGGCTTTGAGGGTGGCATAGCTGTCCATGTACTGACCATCTCAGCAGCGCATGGCTCTTCTTAATCCAGGGAGATCTTAGTTCCTCTTCATCGTCTTTCATGATGCTTAGACCAGATCAGGGAAGATGCAGAAGAGCTTAGGAAATGAGAAAGCCCATGAGAAGAGGAGAAGTAGACGTATTTCTCAATATTGTGTAGGTGATCCTGTACTATCAGAGCACTGAGACAAAACAGAAGAGCTGGAAACAGAAAACACCTTCTCTTTGATGATGATATGATTATGTACATAGAAAGTCAGGAGAACTTTTAGAAATACCATTAGCACCACACGTCTGTGGGTGTAAAGTCAACATATATGAATTGATGGCATTCTTATATAATAGAAATAAATAACTAGAGGGGGGTGCCTGGCTGGCCCAGTTCGTAGAGTGTGTGACTCTTGATCTCAGGGTCCTGAGTTCGAGCCCCACATTGGGCATGGAGCTTACGTAAAAAAAAAGAAAGGAAGAAAGGAAAGAAAGAAAGAAATAACTAGCATCCACAGTAAAAAAAAGAAGATGCTATTTATAATACTAACAAAACTGTAGGCCATGTAGGGAAACGTCTGACAAATGCCCATGTGAACTTGTGGAGGAAAACTATAAAACAGAATTAAAGGAAATAAAAAATAATCTCAAAAAAGGGAGCTAACTGTGTTCACAGATGCACAGTTAGGATGTCAGTTCTTCCGAAATTATTTTATAAATCTATGTAATTCCAATCAAAATTACATCAGGGTTTTTAAGGTAAAATTTGCAAACTGCTCCTGAATTTTATATGGAAGATCAAAGTGTCAGGAATAACCAAGACCCTTTAAAAGAATGGCATGTGGAAACTTGGCTCTCCCAGACATTTATTCTAAAGCGGTGGATTGAAAGGTAATATGGAAAAGTGCTGAGAACTCTTAAGATGGTGAAACTTTTCTTTCTTTAAACATTTTTATTTGTGATCTTGCTTTTAAAAATTATAAATAAATATGGTAAAAATTACAAAAAGCCAAGTGAAGAAGAGTCAAAGGGATAGAGGCTGATGGAGAGGA
>JAQQSY010003599.1:0-12854 GCA_028646535.1 Procyon lotor
GCCTCAGTGTCCCCATTTGTTCTGACTGAGAGAGCCTGTATAAAGGCTTGCTGCCTCAATACCCAAATCTGCCTCGTCTGTAAGTTGAGGTAGCAGGGGACACGAGCTCTTCCTTTCTCAGGCCGACTTCCCCTCGCTCCTTATTCACCTCCCTTCCCACCCGAGTCGGGCGCGTGTGGTATCCACTGACATGACGCACGTGCAAGCGTCCTCGGGCTGGGCCGTGAGCAAGTTCGGGCCTTCCAGGCAAATGCGGAGCCAGGAGAAACATTCCCGTCCTCTCTCCCACCCAGTCTTTCCTTCTTCCCTTTCTTCTCCTCTTTCCCAGCTCTATCGAGGAGGAACTGGCAGATGTAACTGTACATGTTTAAAGCGTGCGGCGTGATGATCCGTACACTGTGAAATGCTTACCAAGATCAAGATAATTAACACATCCGTCACCCACATAATTAACTGTTTTGTTTTGTTTTTGGTGTGGTGAGAACGCTTAAGATCTGCTCCCAGCAAATCTCAAGTGTATGATACTGTATTCTTGTTACCGATGGTCACCGTGCGGACTGTTAGCTCCCCAGAACCGATTCATCTTACAACTGAAAGTTCGTACCCTTTGACCTACATCTCCCCATTTCCGGGTCCCCTCAGCCCTCGGCAAGCGCCATTCTCTCCTGTTTCTATGAAATTGGCAGTTTTTTCCAAGATCCCACATGTAGGTGATACCATACACCTGTTTTTTTTTTTCCCCTGTCTGGCTTATTTCACTCAGCTTTCCTCCATTTCCTTAAACCCCACGGCACCTAGGCCAGGTTCCGCTTAGGATGACGTTCAACCCACGCTCAATCCAGGTAATTGGTGTTTGTGAGCATCGTCTGGGCACAGAGTCCCAGTGCAGGGAAGGCAAGCCTGATCCTCACCGAGGGTGTGATGACACGAGCAGCCCCATTCCTGCTGCGGGAACTCAGGGAAAGGGGAGATGGGTGGGAGCCCAGGGAGAGGTGGAGGGTTCTAGAAAGACAGTGCCCAGAGCAGACGTTAGACCCAAGAGCGTGGAGAAGGGTGTCCCAGAAGACAATATTCCAGCCTCCCCTCTAACCCTCAGAGCGACACAGGCTTTTCCTGCCTCAACTGCACCCCCCCAACCCTCCTCAATTAGCCTGGACTGTCTGCTGAGCACAGAAGTGGGTGCTCAGAGGGGGTGGCGACATGGCTCCCCAGTCACCCAGGCCCAGGCTGGACACACCACAGAGAACACCAGGCCCTCGCTGGGATGGGCGGGGCCTGCTCAGCAGGGCTGAGCTGGGTTATTTGAAAACATACCTGCAAATCTAAGTATTATTTACTCCAGCATTTCCCAGACCCGGTCATCCTATCCTGTCCTTACAACGTTTACCGTCTCCCCCCACCACGCACCCGCACTAATACTGACTGAATATTTTCTTTAAATAGACTCACTTTTTAAACTGAAGTAAACATTTAAATAAGAAAGAACAGCACAAGACTGAGGGGGAAACCAGCACTGTTTGCCTTACACAGAAGAGACGAATGGGAAACGCATTACAAATAAACCTGTTCCCGACCAAGGTTCATCCACGTCCCACCCAGAACTAACTTTGGTGGCAGACACACCACACCTTGGACCAGCGCTCACTTACTCAATTTTAAAGACTGAACAAAAACCGAGGCTTCAAAGGCTGACATGTTTGCCAGGAAGCGAGAACACGCTCTGCATGGAAATCGTGACAAGGCTTAGATGCGGGGAGGGTCCCGGGATGCAGGGTGGACGCGCCTAAACGACGAGCCTCCGTCTACCGCAGACACGGACTGCTGCAACCAGACGGCGGGCGCCCAAGGCCTCCCACCTTCGTGGAGGACCGAGAGGCAGACGCCGCCCCCCACTTACCATTCTTGGAGACGAACTGAGAGGTGACTCCTGCCTCAAATGTGGCGAAAACAGGACTGTGGTCACTAGTCATGATGTCACTGGTGCTGCCTGCAGGGGAGGGAAGGCATTTCTGAGCAGGGAGGGAGAAACCCTTCGGGTCAAACCAAGGATGGCAAACTCATGGCAGAGATCAACCTCTATGGATGGAAGCTTCCAGAAGTTTCACGGTTTTGCACCTGCCGTTCCCCTGACCTTCCGCAACCCCGCTCGAAGGTCTCAGTGGAAGGGTGTGGCACTGTCTTCTGCATGGCGAAAATGTGCCCGAGCTAGTTTTTCCTAGAGACACACGAGTTTTTACATAGATCATGGGGTGTGAACCGTGGAGACTTTTCTGGTCTCGGCACTTTGTTTTGTTTTAAAGATTTTTTGTATTTGACAGAGAGAGAGCACAAGTAGGCAGAGAGAGAGGGGGAAGCAGGCTCCCCGCTGAGCAGAGAGCCCGACGCGGGGCTCGATCCCAGGACCCTGAGCCCATGACCTGAGCCGAAGGCAGAGGCTTTAACCCACTGAGCCACCCAGGCGCCCCTGGTCTTGGCATTCTGTTGTACTAATGAGCTTATGGCCCAAAGCAGGATGGGGATTTGGGTCACTGAGCTCCTTGGTGACAGAGACGGCACCTCCCCCGATCCCACAATGCCTCCTAGGATTGGGAGAGAGTAGAATTGCAGACACAGAGTCACAGAGTGTAGACACCTCTTTTAAGGAACATGGGGCTTGGAGGGAAGGTAGCAGGGCATGTTTGGAGGGTGTACGGGAAAGAACGTTCTAGAGATACTGAGTTCTTATAATAGAGCTTATAATAGAGCCATGTGAAGACGTCCGGCTCGGTACTCAAGGCTGGAGATTTCTCTTTGGGTTTGGAGTCACGATGTTAAGTGGAAGCAGAAGCCCTAAGGATGTCTGGGTTCCCCAGGGGAGGCACAAGGGGTGCAAAGCCAGGCCACGCTGACCAGTAAGGGGCAAAGACAAACAGCAGAGGAGACCAAGAAGGCAGTAAGACAGTTGACATCATTTCCTACAAACCTCTTACAGATCAGTAAGAAAAAAGAAAACATCCTAGCCTTCAGCCAACTGAAGGAGATAGGCAGAAAATTCCACAAGAAATATAGATGGGCTAAGAAACGTGGGGAAAATACTCACTTGCTCATGACCACGAGAGAGAGAACTGGAACATTGAGACAGAATGAAGAGGAGGATGAGGAGGAGGGGGAGGGGACGAGGGGGGAGAAGATGAAAAAGAGCCCCTTCTTGTACTGGGGGTCCTGGGGGAGGAGGTGGGGCTGGAGTAGAGGGCCCTCACTCCAGAGGGTGAAACAAGGTTAGCTGGGAGAGGAGAGGGAGGACACCCCTTCTCTGAGACAGGAGGGCAAAAGGTAGGAGGGGCACTAGCCCCTCATCACACTTGGATGTGGGCAGGAAGAAGTCGAGGAGGGCCCAGTGGTGTGTGAAACAGGAGGACTGGGGTGGAGGGAGTCAGGCGGAGCGTTGGGGGGCAATGGAAGAGGGCGAGCTCCAGCGAGAAGTAAGCGGGTGGACAAGCAGGGTTTCAAAAATGTTCTCAACCATATTTTATGTATCTACCGAACATAAAGCACTAGCACTATGCTACCTGTGCCCTAAAATCTAGGAAGGCAACAGGGACCTGGATGGTCTCTGTAACCACAGCTTGTATGTATGTCCTCCCACAGTGAGTCTGGGCTTAGCTGTGTGACTTCCTTTGGCCAGCAGGACATTAGCAAATGTGAGGCAAGCAGAGACTCAAGAAGCTCTTTCACATCTGGGACTTGCAGGTGTGGGACCCCTGGGACCCAGGAGCCTGGACTAGTCTGCTGGACGATGAACAACACGGTCAAGTTACCACCATCGCCCCTGCTGACAGCCAGCTGGCCAGCCCCCCATCTCTGGGCGGGGGGTGCTCCTGGCCTGAGTGTGCCCAGCCAACACCAAGCAGAACGGAGATGAAAAGACCCAAGCTCGGCCTAGCGAATTGTAATATGTCAAGTTTTAGGGTTATTTGTTATGCAGCAACAGGTAACTGATACATCCTGTTTATGCCAAATACCCTAAAACTCAAGCTCCTAGTTTACCCCGCTTCCTGAGCTCTGGACTTTCATTCCTTTTTCTTTCCCAATTTCTTGCTCATCCCCAACTCACTAAACTTTTCCACTGCACCCTCCAGCATTCAGTGAAATATCATTAGCAAAATTCCCTACATTTTCAACTTTGCCTTCACGTTCTATACCCCGTCCTTCCTGGAAGATACTGCAGCCTCTCGAGGGAGGGCTGATTTTCTGCGCCCTCCCTCCTAGGTGGGTCCAGAGTGGGAAGGTGCGTCCTCCCTGCTCCTCAATGCCACTTCCAGAGCAATCTCCCTGTTTTCCTAAAAACCTTCACTATGGAGCTTCTGTGAATGCCAAGTTTAGGTTCAAAAGGCAAGTAATGGAACAAGCCAGCACTTTCCCCTGAATCTGTGCAGAGGCCTGCTGCAGAAGGCAGGCTGGGGAATGTTCCAGAGATGAGAACTGGCAGGACTCAGGGAGTTGCAGCATGTGGGGGAAAAAATGCATCACTGAGAAATGGGATGGTTACCGGTGGGTGGGACATGGGCCTTCGAACATCCTGAAGGCTGTGGCTAGGGATTTGGGAGGCCTTTCCGCATATCTAAAGGTGTGACATCGGTCTGGAGAAGTCACTTCTGAGAGACAGAGCTCAGGTGCTAGGGGAGTGCACGTGCATACCTTCCCAGGACACTTCCCAGGTCCCTTCTGAGTAGCAGGAGGCATGCACAAGGAAAAGGAACGGACATCAGTTCAACTTGATGGGACCTGAGCTAAATGTGGGGATTTGCCAGTCCCCAGAGAGATGATTGGGAGCCTATGACCTATGGAAACACCACTTTCATGTGGTTCAAACCTACTATGCTCTTTTCAAAAGAAATAAATCTGGATTTCTTTTTAAAAGAGCTTCATAGGGGCACCTGGGTGGCTCAGTCGGTTAAGCATCTGCCTTCGGCTCAGGTCACCACCCCAGGGTCCTGGGATTGAGCCCCGCATTGGGCTCCCTGGCTTGGCAGAGAGCCTGCTTCTCCCTCTCCCTCTGCCTGCTGCTCTGCCTACTTGTGCTCTATCTCTCTGTCAAATAAATAAAATCTTAAAAAAAAAAAAAAAGAGCTCCATAATTCCAAGTTTTCCCCATCGAGAAGACACTCGTCATGCTGCAGCCTCAGATAGGAGAGGAGGATCCATGATCCCCTCCAGGTCACCTAACCGGGGTCGCTGGGACTTCTCCCATTTTACAGAGAGGCAGACTGGAGCCCGTTAGTTCCAGGCACCCCAATCTCCCCAACCGCTCCTCACCGTAGGACTGACACACCACGTGCACCAGCGGGTAAGATTTCCAGAGGACTCGGTCACACCAGGAAGGCAGGTTGTACTTCATCTGGAAATCAAAGTCACGAGCTTTGTAAATGCCTGCTAATTTTTTGTATCTAGAAACCAGTTCAAGAAGAGGTTGACTCGTAAACTCTGGAATCCTTGAATTCACATGCTGTTGGGTCTTCAGAGATTTGCCCCATAGGTGACCTTCAGCCCTTTTCATTTGCTTTAAGTCCTCAGTCCTGAGATATTGGGTTGAAAGTGCAAGTTGTAGGGTTCACCTGAGTCAGCCTGCCCACCCCCCCCCCCCCCCCCCCCCCCCCCCCCCCCCCCCCCCCCCCCCCCCCCCCCCCCCCCCCCCCCCCCCCCCCCACCCTCCTACCCATCCACCATCCACCATCCATGTACCCATCTGCATCCATCTACCCATCCAACCACTCAAACAATATGTATTAAGACAAGCCCTCTCCAGGCTACACTGGTGAGTGAGATGCCCACTGGGGGTGACAGATAAGGCAAATTGGCAATATCCTTTATTCCTTTAAGTTCTAGCTCTTTCTCTTCTCCCTATAAATGTAAAGGTACTCATCCTAACAGAGCCTACCCCTCCCATCTCCTGCAGTTACTTTTCTCTTTTTCCCAATTTTTTTCCCCAGAATGTTCTATCTTCATTGTCTCTAGTTTTGGACCACCTATTTCATTTTTTAAACTTGAGGTGCAACTTATGTACAATAAAGGGTAGTCATTTTAACTATACAGCTCGAGGAGTTTCTATATTTGTACACACTCATTTAACCCAGACGGAGACAGAGAAAAGTCTCCTACATCTCAAAGGTTCCCTCACGTTCCTGTGTCCACACTACCACCTTGCAGAGGTGAACATGATCATGCTTAATGCTCCTACTAATGCATTCTGCCTAACCTTGAACTTACAAATGGACTCGTTTGGTATATATTGTTTAAGGTCTGGCTTCTTTCAACCATGCTGTTCCCTGTACAAGTTCATTCACTGCCCGGCTGTGGTTGCATTCCACTGGACGTATATACCGCATTTACCTAGTCCACTGTGGACGGAAGTAGGGCTCTTCCCAGTTTTTGGACGTTGTGCACAAAGTGGCAATAAATACTCTCCTATCTCCCTTTTGGTCAACACAGGTACTAATGCCTCTGGAGCTCCCCAGAAGTGGAATTCCTGGGTACCAGGCTATCAGACACTGTTGCCAGCTTGTTTCTCTTAACACTGCAATTCTCAGGGACGCCTGGTTGGCTCAGTTGGTTAAGTAGCTGCCTTCGGCTCAGGTCATGATCCTGGGGTCCTGGGACTGAGTCCTGCATCGGGCTCCTTGCTCGGCGGGGAGCCTCCTTCTCCCTCTGCCTGCCACTCTGCCTGCTTGTGCTTTCTCTGACACATAAATAAATAAAAATCTTAAAAAAAAAACCAACACTGCAGTTCTCAGCACTGGCTCCCCCGGGAAATTACTGGCGGAGCTTTGCAGAGAAACAGACACCATGGCCCACCCAGGTCTCTTGCATCAGAGCCTCTAGGAACGAGGGCCCGACATCCGCATTTCTGGGAAGCTTTACCTGGCTCACCTGCACACACTTGGTAAACAGCCACTCTCGCCCTCCACCGGGCAGATTTCACCCCCAAGACTATGCAAACTGCTCTTTTAAAGTCCCCCCAACCTTCTGGACCACAGATAAGACCTCACCCAGCTCCTCGTGCAGGGCTCACTCACGCACAGGGGACACGTTCTCCTAGACTCACATTCCACACTGGCCCCCGCTAATCCCGACGGGGTCTCACCCCTGGCTTCTGGGATGCCGAGCTGCCTGGTTGGCCCGCCCGCCATCTACTTGAGCACTCGTGGCCTGCCCACTTTGTCGTGTCTCCTCCTCTTGCCTCTGAATACCGATGGCCCCCAAATCTGCCCACAGCCCCTCTCTTCGCCTCTTCTGCTCACTCCCTGCAAACGTCACCTACCCCGTGGGGGTGTCCGTGTTCTCGGCGCACAAATCCCTGCCCAGCCGTGATGTCTCTCTCTAGCATCACCTAATATTTTCCATTGCCTTCTGGATGTTTCCTCTGAGATGGTCCGCCAATATTATACAGTAAGTCTGAAGACAAGCTCTGAGATCCGATTTGCATTTTGTCCATGGCAGTCAGATCTAACAACACGTCCTGCTCTCCTTTGCTTCTGCTCTCATTGCTTGTTCCCAGTTCTGACTCAGGCCCCAGTTTCTCAGCAGGACCCAGCACACGGCCTCCTCAGGGGTTACCGGCACCCTCCTCACCCTCTCCCCAGACGCAGACCGGCCTTCCCTGTGTGTCGCTGCCGTGCTGCCGGCCCCCAGCAGAACTTCCAGTGGCTTCCCTGTTTTCCAGCCAACAGGTCAAAACCTTGCCCTGGCATCTAGGACCTTCTTTCCCTCAGCTCAGCCCGTATTTCTCCTGATACCTGAGTCAACCTAGGCATGTCCTCACTGTCCCCACGTGTCCCTGTGAACCTGCCCGGACGGTGCCAGAGGACCATAGCCCCACAGCAGCCTGTGAACGCCCCCCAAGCAGGGGTGTTGCCCTGGGGGTCTCTCAGCCTCCTTTCTCCACAGCAAACCTGGATCTTCTCCCCTCCTCTGTCCGGTTTTCTCCATTAGTCCCTGTCTTGTTCTGGCATCACCCCACGCATGACCTTACCCTCCCTTCTGCACTACGCCGCTTGCCCTGAGCCCTCAGGCCATGTTCTGAACTGTGCTCCATTTCCTTGGGCCTCCAGCAGCCCCAGAAGCTTGCCATTCTACACCTCTAAGCCTCAGGGCTTCCCGAAATTCCCCCAGAATGTCCTACCTCCATATCTGTTCCAGCAATTCTTCCAACTGGAAGCGGATCAGCCCCCCTCAGCCCTCGTCCGGTCCTCTGCTGACAGCCAAGCTGTCCCTCACAGCACCACAAGTGGGCCCTCTTGGAGAAGCCTCTCCTGATCTTTCCTTGCCCTAATGGTCATGTCCTCATTAGGCTCCTCCGTGTATCTGGAGACCTCATATTCCATCTCTGATTAGTTAGCTGTGTGTTTGTCTCATCTTTCCTTCTATAAATTCCTTGGGGGCTCAACTTTGATCTCCTACCACATAGGAGACTATCTAGCTCATCACAGGTCATCAGTAAGTACCTGTTGAACAAGAGCAAATGAAGCTTTACTGCAGCTTCCCTCAAATACTGTTCCTTGGAACCCAAGGGACCTCATAAGGCAATAACTGGTATTCCATAACTAACTGAGTGTGGCACAGAAATTTCCTTGTGGAGAACCATAATGCTCATAAACCTGTAAAGGCTCTGATAAGTCCTGCAGTCAGGAAGCTTGTTTAATGATGATTCACTTGGCAGATTAGCAAACAGATTTCATCACAGGACTTTAAAAAAAAAAGCTGCAGAACCCAGTTGAAGAAATATTTTAAACCCTCAGACTCTTAGATTCTCTGGACAGAAGGGAAATCCTGTGTCTGAGTCTAGGTTCTTGTAGCAGGCAAGTGTGCTTGCCCAGCTTCTCCTTAGAGGAGGTTTTTCACTCAATGATGCAAATCAACATGTGATCTCTAATTTTCCTTCTTTTTTTTCTAGTGGATGAAAATGCCCTTCACATCCCGCTCACCATTGTGGGAACGCACTCGAGAGGGGTGAGACGTGCGAGGGGTTGGAGACGGTGGGCCAGGGTGCTGCTTATGAGAACTCACCCCTGTGGCTTTCTGCTTAGTGTAGGCGTACTTGTCCCGAGTCAGTCTTTCAAAACGGTAGGTGGGCGCGAAGGTGATTTCTTCCTCCTCTGAAAACCAAACGAAACCTAGGTTTCTGCTTTGATTCCCCATGTTTCACACGGGCCACGGCTCCGTCTTCTGCAGGCTATAGTCCTTCCCCTCCCCGCCAAGGATGTTCAGGGAAAAGAGGAGACAGGGTTGGCTGGAGGGGGCCCAGGGGCAGAGGGCCACACACAGTTCTTACCAAAATGCAGGAAGACCTTCTGCTCCTTCCTCTCCATGAGCAGCTGGTCGTGGGACAGGAGGTCTGCGTACTGCTGCTGCTTGATCTTCTGGACAATGGTCTCTGCCTCCTGGAGCAAGGACACGGCCAGGCCCCCGGTGAGAATCCCCCCCATCCTTCGCCAACATTCAGGAGGCCCACCACCGCCCGGGACCTGGAGCCCCCGAGGTTGCACCAGACCCTGGTCCCGGGGCTGCCTGGCTGGTGCGTCTTAGCGCACAACTGTTTTATAAGGAAAACCCTGCCAAAGTCATCAAACATCAATCTGATAGTACGAGCTTTGGCTGGTCCAGATTTGCAGAGGGACTTTTTACTTTCCCTCTGACTTCTAGGATTATTTTTACGAACACTCCATGAGCAGGTAGCTTCGTTTCTCTTGTTCTCTGTGGGGACTGAGGCAGACTGCTGGGAGGCCATGGAAGGATCTGAAATCCCAGCCCTGGGAATCTGTGTGGATCAGCAGGGTGTGCCGGCGGCCTGGAACCCCACGGTCCGACTTCCAGAGCATTCCCTCCGCTTTGGCAAACGCCCTTGGCCAACCTCCTGCTGAGGGAACGGCCACGACAGCCCCTCAGACCATGAAGGGTCAGGATTTGTGGGGTTCCTGTCCAGCCCTCTCCCATCCACCGTGGGGAGCCTCTAGTGAGGGAGGAAGCAAGTGCTGAGGTGGCAGGAGGGGCACAGACAGGCCCTAAGCTCTTCTTCCTCGGTCTCTGCAGAGCAGCTGGGCAACAAGAGCAAGGGGCAGGCTGCTCGGGGAAAGAGGCAGGAAGGGGAGTGAGAAGGTCTGGGTTCCAGCCTGACCATCCGTGATCTGCACCGACCCCAGGCCATCCCTTAGCCTGTCTGTGCCCCAGTCCTCCCTTCTCCCCACACAGGACGCAGAGTAAAGTTTCTACACCCTGGTTAGGGACGTACAAGCTGTCACCAGGGTCTCTGTGCAGACCGCACGGCTCTGCTCCCGGGCCTGTCCACCTCCCCGTCCTGGGGACACTCGGCTCTCACTGAGGGAGCCCAGCCGTGTCTGCCATGTGGCCCCTCGGACTACTGCTCAGCGGACCATGCCTGGGCACCCGACGCAAGCGACGTCTTCCTTAGCTGCCCAGGGACCCGCCATCAAGACAGAAAATTGGGCTGGTCTCCTTGGGCCCATGGGGACCAAGTGGGAGCAGAGGTTAGCTCTAAAGGCAGGGGATGCACAAGAGAACGGCACTGAGTCCCAGAGGGGAAGCCGCGGTCTGGGCCCGGCTCGGTCTGGGCCCCCATGGCCCCGAGCCCCGAGCTAACTCAAGGGAGCCTCTCCCCATGCAGCCCACGTCCCGGGCAGGCGGCCCCTTACCCAAGTGGGCAGCTCCACGCGATAGTTCAAATCCCCGAGCCAGAAGAGGTGGGTAAAGCGGTGAGTGATGTTGAAAGGGCTCAGCTTCTTGTCCCCCAGCGCCAGAAACCGGAGAATGCTCATGTAGTTCTGGTTTCGCCTGTTTCAATGAAGAAGTAGCCGTCTTGCATGGGGTCACTGGTTCCCAACTTCGCCGCCACGGCAGGAAGGCAGAGGGAGCCGGCCGGAGGTACAGGGACGTAACTCTAGGGCCCCCAGCCGCAGCAGACCCCTCCCGTGTGCAGGTGGGGCTCAGCCAGGGTGCAAAGGGCCTTTCAGGTGAAAACAGGAACACAGGGCAGGGGTCCCCAGAGCTTCTGTTCAGCAGGGAACTGGAATCACGATTATTCTAGAAAGAGGGCTTCGTGACTGTGCCCAAGGGGCTTTTGACCTGTAAGGGTGCCCGGAAGAGGTCCTTCCCTTCAGAGGTTGAGCGGTAGCTCCTAGGTGTCTAGGAGCTCGATGACATAAGGAAGCGTGTGTCCTGTCCTCCCGACAAGATTCATCCCAAGAGGTGGCTCTTGGGCCACAGCTACGGGGAAAAAGCCGGGGCTGCGCATGGTTGTGGCGTTTGGGGATGTGAGGTCTGTCTGGGCAGGTGACCCCGTTACATGCTCTGGGGCAGGGAGCTCCATTACCTGAGTTTCTTCTCGCTTCCGGAAGTCAAGTGGCTGTTAACAAATCCCAGGGACGTTCCGTTGAACATGAACGACACCCCCACGGCTCCCTTGTTCCCTAAAGGGAGGGGAGAAGTGAGAAGTGAGCACCAACAGGTAAGGGGCCAGGGGCGGGAAATCAAGGTGGAGCAATGCGATTCCTCAAGAGGGGAGCGAGAAAAGCAGGACAGCATCATCTGGAGTGCGAGGCTCAGCGGTGGTGGGGACTCGGTGGGAGGGGAGCATTCCTCCAGGACCCGAAGAAAACGGGGTGAATGGCTGCTGGTCGAAGTCATCCTGCTGTCCCCCTCCCAGGGACTCACCAGTTACCCCGCAGGCCGAGCAGGCAAGACCGCCAGAAGCAGCCAGAGGCCTGGGGAAGATTTAGACAAGGGAGCCCGGGGCTGGGTGGGCTGACGCTCCCCCAGCTAACCAGGCTCCTGGTGGGACCAAAACCCCCATTGAGACCACCTCGCAGACTGAGTTCCAACCTACTGAAACTATATTTCAACCAAACAGCAGCGGCATCACCTGGGAATTGTTGGGAGGGCAGGTTCTCAAGCCCCACCCCAGACCTGCCCCATCAGAAATTCTGGAGGCGGGGCCCAGGAATGTGGGTGAAACAAGGCCTCCAGGTCAGGGGTAGGCGAACGCCGGCCCAATGCCAGGCAAGATGATTTTTACGTTTTTAAATAGTTGGGGGGAAAAAATCAAAAGAATGTTTTGTGACACATTAAAATGGTACGAAATTCAGGGGCGCCTGGGTGGCTCAGCCGTTGGGCGTCTGCCTTCGGCTCAGGTCATGATCCCAGGGTCCTGGGATCGAGCCCCGCATCGGGCTCCCTGCTCTATGGGAAGCCTGCTTCTCCCGCTACCATTCCCTCTGCTTGTGTTCCCTCTCTCGCTGTGTTTCTCTCTGTCAAATAAATAAATAAATAAAAATCTTAAAAAAAAAAAAAGGTACGAAATTCAAACAGGAGCCCATAAATAACATTTTATGGGATCGCAGCAACGCCCACAGAGTTGAGTAGTTGCAAGAGAGGCTGCATGACCTATAAAGCCTGAACTATTTCCTGGCTGGCCTTTTAGAGACAGAATTTGCCAACCCCGGCTCTAGGACATTCTGACACACGCACAAGTCGGGAGAGCCGGCTCCAGTCAACAATATCGGCTGTACGCACTGGGCACCTGAAAAGTGCCCGGTCCCCAACCAGGAGAGCTCTAAGCGCACAGATGCACCGGAGTCATACGCCCCAGTAAGAAAAACTAAAATATGGGGCACCTGGGTGGCTCAGTGGGTTAAAGCCTCTGCCTTCAGCTCAGGTCATGATCTCAGGGTCCTGGGATCGAGCCCCGCATCGGGCTCTCTGCTCAGCAGGGAGCCTGCTTCCCCCTCTCTCTCTGCCTTCCTCTCTGCCTACTTATGATCTCTCTCCTCTCTGTCAAATAAATAAATAAAATCTTTAAAAAAAAA
>JAQQSY010003602.1:0-12850 GCA_028646535.1 Procyon lotor
CACAAAACCAATAATTACATCAAAAGATGGGCAGAAGACATGAACAGACACTTCTCCAAAGAAGACATACAAATGGCTAATAGACACATGAAAAAATGTTCATCATCTTTAGCCATCAGGGAGATTCAAATCAAAACCACACTGAGATACCACCTTAAACCAGTTAGAATGGCCAAAATCAACAGGACAGTAAACAACAAATGTTGGAGAGGGTGTGGAGAAAGGGGCACCCTATTACACTGTTGGTGGGATTGCAAGCTGGTACAGCCACTTTGGAAAACAGTGTGGAGATTCCTCAAGAAATTAAAAATAGAGCTACCCTATGACCCTGCCATCGCACTACTGGGTATTTACCCCAAAGAAGCAGATGCATTACTAAGAAGGGCCACATGTACTCCAGTGTTCATAGCAGCAATGACCACAATTGCCAAACTGTGGAAAGAACCAAGATGCCCTTCAACAGATGAATGGATAAAGAAGATATGGTACATATATACAATCGAATATTTTTAATTTTTTGAGGAACCTCCATACTGTTTCCCAAAATGGCTGCACCAACTTGCATTCCCACCCATAGTGTAAGAGGGTTCTCCCTTCTCCAAATCCTCTCCAACGTTTGTTGTTTCCTGCCTTGATCATTTTGGCCATTCTAACTGGTGTAAGGTGGTACCACAATGTGGTTTTGGTTTTAATTTCCCTGGTGTCCACTGATATTTTTAAAATCAGGGGTGCCTGGCTAGCTGTTGGTAGAGCATGTGACTCTTGATCTCAGGATTCCGAGTTCAAGCCCCGCACTGGGTGTGGAACCTACTTAAAAAGATAAATAAATAAAGGGGAGGATGGTGGGGAGGGTGGCCCCCGTGGGGCATGCCTCCCCACAACCTGGTTCTCCGGAGCCTCTCCTGGGAGGAGCCTGGAGTGACCACTGAGGTTGGCCATGGGGGTCTAGTAGCGTCAAGCTCTGGCCTGGAGCCGTTTCACTCCAGGCAGAGAGGGCTGTGGGAGGGCAGCCTGGAAGCCAGAGCCAGTCCCAGCCCTTCAGCCCAGCATCCTCAGTCTGAACATGGATGATGGCTATGCACATGTTGCTACTAAAATGCTAACTTTTCATCTGCCTTTGCTGACTGCATTAATGCAGACTGTGTTTGCAGGATTTCTACTAACATTTGGCTTTGGAACATCATAAATGAGACCTGCTGGTTCAGACTGTCCACACTTGCATATTGATAGTCAGATTGTTTTTTTAAATTTTTATTTATTTGAGAGAGCAGGAGTAGGGCAGAGGCGGAGGGAGAAGCAGACTTCCCGCTAAGCCAGGGGCACGGAGTGGGACTCGATCTCAGGACCCCAGGATCATGACCTGAGCTGAAGGCAGACGCTCAACCGACTGAGCCACTCAGGTGCCCTGATAGTCAAATATTTTAAGTGTTTTTGAATGGGGGCAGAAGACTTGCTAGAATGCTGTTAATGCTCGTTATAATTGAATAGAAGGGTAATCGCAGCCTCTTGAGGCCTTGAGGAATCGCCCGTGGGAGGGAGGGTAGTGGACTTCCCCTGCTGGGAGGCAGATACCAGAAGACCAACAGGGAACACTCAGGTTTAACACAGTCAGTAGGGCTGGGAGTCTGGGTACCAGTGGGGGTTCACATGTACCAAGTAGGACTTGTGGAAAGTACATGTTCATCTTCAGTTGGAGGCAGGCACCCAAGGCCCAGGGATTAAGTGATTTGCCAGAGATTACACAGCTTATAAACTGTGGACCCGATCTGAACCCAGGAATTCCAGTTCCAGAGTCTTTGCTCTCTTTAGGAACACCACCGTGAGATTCTTGACAGGTCCTCTGTCAGGTGAGGGTTTGGGGCTTGAACTCATGACCCTGAGATCAAGCCCTGAGCTGAGATCAAGAGTCAGACGCCCAATTGACTGAGCCACCTAGGGGCCCGTAGAAAAAAGTTCAAAAGTGTTTCAAAATCTTGTGGAAAATCTTGACAACATCAGAAAGGTACCAAAAAAAAAAAAAAAAAAAAAAAAAAAAGGTGAAAGGCATTCTTGTGGATATTGGGTTTGACAGCTGCAAGGAGTCGCTAAAGGACCTTAAAGGCTTTGATCCAGGAGAGAAGTTTTGTTTTGTTTTATTTTTTAAACACATCGTGGGGAGATATTTCTCTCGGGGAACCTTCTGGAGAGAAAGTAAGATACCGAACAAAGCCATTCTGTTGTAGCCTCTATAAATACTCTACGAAATGCTTACTTCATTCAGAAATCATTTTCATCGTTACCATGAAGATGACATTGATCAGGAGCTGGTGATCCCTTGCCTAAACTGTGTATTTTCTTCCCAACCCCAAATTTACGGGAAGGCACCCTGGAATGTTCCATGCACCTGTTCAGAAAGTCCAGAACTACCCAGGGAATATCCTGGGTGTGACTAGATCTTCGAGGAGGGATGTGGTAAGTTTTACAGGTTTAAAATTTAGCTTTTCAAACACTGCAGCACAAGGAAGCATGCGCGAGTAGCCCATTCTCCCGACTTAATTCCCTCCTGCTCTGGCCGGCGAACTGAAGAAAAGGGGTGAGCAACAACAAACTGAGGACAGCTTTTCTACTGAGAAGATGCCACCATGTGACCAGTATTATTGTAAAAAATGCAACGCCAAGGCCACAGCCAGGATGCTTTAATGTATCCTACTCGGACCTCAGACCTACCCAGGGATTGGGAGAGTACACTTAGGTCCATGATTTCAGGGCGTATGAAGAAGCCTGGACTTGTGAAGCAAATGCACGTTGCCCCAAGGCCAGAGGCACCTTCGGCCTGCGGGCAAACAGCTGTGCTGCGGACGTTGCAGCCACACCCCCACATCCCCGCAGCCAGAGCCGGACCCGGGTCCAGCCGGTGACTGTGGCCTGGGGCCCTGCTGAAGTCACACCACTTGTCCGCCCGCTGTGACTCTAGTCTCCAGTCCTCTGTCTCCCTCCACTCCCCAGCCCGTCTTTGCTCCCCATGGAGTCGCACATGCTCAGTCAGCAAATCCCCCCGTGCTGCCTTTGAGTCAGTCAGTTGGACCCATACACGTCTGTTGGAACCAGCGTCCTCCCCATAAACCAGACCATCTGCCCCGGGGCCTTTCTCCCTTAGCCAGCCTGTTGGGCCTGGAGTTCTTGCCGTCAACAGACCTGCCTGGGCCTGGCGGCCTTCTTGTCTGTCCGCCTGTCACTCCCGGGGGGTTCTTCAGGCCGTCTCACCGGGGCTGATTTCCGAGAGTCACACAGTCACGTCAGGGGTCCTTCCTGCTGGGGTTGTCCCTTTGGGACAGACAATGACTTCTGGGATCCTTTGTGCAGGCCAAGAGGTCTCAGCTGGGCTCCCTTCTCCCCAGCAGACAGTCTCAGCAGGTCTGCTGTCCCTGCGAACCAGCAGCGTATTAATTCTGGTGTTCTTTAGCTTCGTCAGCCCTTCACGGCAAGAGTGCGCCCTGTGGGCCAGCTGGTGAGACCTGGCACCTCTCCAAACCCCCATTTCTCCCGTCAGACTCTATTCTCAAACAGCTCACGTCGACGGGGAAACAGGAGGACGGGAGTCCCATATCCACACTCGCTCCAGTGTCTGTGACTTTGCCTGTGCCCTCGGGAGGCTTTGCTCCTGTCCCCCTGCCCCAGATGCCCATCTAGCTCCTGCCTGCCGTCTCCTCCAGTGGTGGTAAATGCCACTCAGAATGGGTTTGCTCAGGCCTCTCCACTGGAGGCAGAAGCGAACCAGGTGCTCAAACAGGTGAAGCAATGGAAAACCTGTCCGGTTTGCAATGAGCTCTTTCCTTCTAGCGTCTCCCAAGTTGCTATGGAGGTAGCTCATTAGCACAGTGAATCCAAATCTGCTGAAAACTTGGAGCCCGAAAACCTGGCAGCACATGCCCCATTTATAAAGTGGACGAGTGAGAAAACAGTTTAGTGTCTCTCCTGTAAATGCTTAATGTTCCAGGAAGAAGAGCTTATCTATCACTTGCAAATGCCCTGGGGTGCATGTTCTGTCCATGCACTTTCCGTGACATTAAAGGCCTTTCAGAGCACAGTAGGACTATGACCCCAGGGAAGAATAAACTACCTGTGGATTATAGGACCAAATGTTCTCAGTTGGCTCTCGATGATAACGGCAACCTGATGTTTCCCCGTCTTGATTTTATCATATTGCCAAAGGAAGAACTTGGGGAGCAGGAAGTCTACTTGGCAACATTGGCTGGGATACACTCCAAGGGCAGAGTGAGGCCCCAGACAGAGGCTGCCTCTGGGAGCCCCAGCAAATAAGCACTGACTTGCCCCTTTTGCTTTGGCACCTTGGTGAGGACCGAGGCCTCTGAGTGGCATTTGAAGCTGAGGCATCACAGCATGCCAACAACAGTCCATATGATTCTGAAATCTCTGGTGTTCAAGTGCGTCCCCGGCTGTGGGGTCCACACTGGCCATGGCACCCTGGGAGCCAACACCATCCACCTGCTGTGCTACACAAGGGCTCCAAAGGACAGCGGCTCAGATCTCTGGATCCAACCTGATTTTACTGAGAACAGTGACGTGCTCTTAGTGAGGGGGTGAGGTGATCAACGACTCCAATTTTTCTGTGAAGAGAAAACTGCCCGATGGCCACTGTGGGGCAGAAGACCAGAGAACTGTGGAGGAGTGACCTCTCCTCATCAACAGCCATGCGATGCAGCCCTGGCCCCTGAAAAGGTGGCAAGTGTGGTGCCTTTGAAAAGACCAAGGAATGAAATCAAGCCAGAGGGGCCGCTTGTTAATGATGATGTTTTTCAGATTTTAGCATTAAACCCTAAAAAAGATGAAGACCATTCTTATGAAGAAAAAAAAAAAGGAATGTCTTAGAGATGATTTCCACAAGAGGCCATGTCCTAGTAAAAAGGAAATACAGAACTTCTTTCTTCACTCTTGAGGGTGTGGAAAATTGACGTGGCTTCATTTTTTTATTTTTTGGAAAAAGAAGCTATATTTGCATGAAAGCAATGAAAAATCCCAAGTTTTCTGTACTTTTTGAGGCTTTGGTATGACTGAACTTAAAATTGTTAAACATAGGTTGAACTTTGAGCATGAGCCACAAAACTTGTAAAAGAAACAGATTAGGGAATCTAAGGTACCAGATAATTAGTGTTTTTTTTTTTTTTAAATTGAGATGGAAAAAAATGTTATTTTCTTCACTGTTTGTTGAACTAGTCAATTTCAGTGGTCTTTAGATGCCGCTCTTTAAGATGTATTTCAGGTGCTCACAAGGGCTTCTATATAAAAGAAGTGAATAGTTCTTTCAGAGTTATTGTTTCCTAAAGTTTGGTTTTGTAACGAGTCTTTTTTTAGTTCTTCCTGGTCATGTAAATTAAATCTTTGGATCCTTCATGCATAAATAAATGAATAAGAAAAGAAAATGTTAAAAAAAGCTTTTGAATCAGCTTAATGGATTCACAGCAAAATCTTAACACTATAGTTATTTGTTTTATATTTATTAAGGAATAACTGACATTTTTTCATATTGAGGTTTTTTTTTCTTAAGATTTATTTATTTATTTTAGAGAAAGGGAGGGAGGGAGGGAGAGGGACAAGCAGACTCTAAGCTAAGCATGGAGCCCGACAGGGGGCTTGATCTCATGACCCTGAGATCATGATCTGAGTAGACACCAAGAGTCCAATTTGCCTAACTGGCTATGCCTCCCCGTCACAGGAGCCCCCATACTGAGGTTTAGTAAGAATAGGATGCATTTTGTTTGAGGTGATCTTTAGGGCTTTCTGTTGAGTTTGAAAGTAACCTTTATATCGATCATTTATGTCAAATAGATTCCTGCTCTTTCTAAAGAGGTATTTTTTCCATTCCGTTTCCCACATGTTAATGGGGAATGCTATTGATTTTTTAAAAATTAATTAATTTATAATACTTATTTATTAAGATTTTATTTATTTATTTGACAGAGAGACAAGAGAGAGAACACAAGCAGGGGGAGAGGCAGAGGGAGAAGCAGGCTTCTTGCTGAGAAGGGAGCCCTATGTGGGGCTCAGACCCTGGGATCATGACCTGACCTGAAGGCAGATGCTTAATGACTGAGCCACCCAGGCGCCCCAGCTATTGATTTTTTAATGTTAACTTAAAAATTGGTCAGAATTTTCTGAATATTTTGATATTTTCAGGTAATTCTCTTGGGCTTCCCAAGGGTAAAATTCTCATCTATAAAAAAAATATGTAATTTTGCCTCTTCTTTTTAATTTTATTCTTCCTATTTCTTCCTTTCATCTCCATGCACTAGCTAATGTGGCCAGAATGATGTTGACTAACAAGGAGACTGAGGTCGTTGTTTCATTCCTGGCTTCATTCCCACTTGTAATTTGTTACCTGTCAAGCATGATGCTGGTTAGGTTGTCAGATATATATATTTTGTATTTAAGGAAATATGCATCCATTCTTGACTTAACAAGAGTGAATGTCAAAAGTTATCAAAGACATTGTTGGTACCTTCTTCTTTGTCCTAGTAATATCAGTGGATGTCCTACTATTTATGTCTTTCACTGAGTTTCTAATACTGAGCCCTCTCATCCTGAGAATGAGCATCAGTTGATTAGAGGACTAGAATCTAATCTCTACTTGGAAACCCCAGATGTCGATTCACAGATGAATGGATAAGATGTGGCATACACACACACACACATACATAATGTAATATTACTCAGCCATCAAAAAGAATGAAATCTTGCCATCTGCAATGGCATGGATGGGACCAGAGGCTATTCTATTTAATTTTAGATTTTTATGCTAATATTCATTTGTGATTGCTTATCTCTTTTTGAGTAGTATTTTTCAAGTTTTAGAATTAATGTACTTATGGATTTCTTTTTTTAGTTTTTCAATTTTTTATTTTTCGTACTTATGGATTTCAAAACAAATTCTTATTAAGTATTTATCTAATAAATACTTCCTACTATATAGATGCTCTGAAAGAAATTATCTTATCTGGTCCTTAAAAATTTAATAGTATAAATCTACCGTATCGTCTGGCTAGAGTTTTTTTAATACTAGCAATCGATCTTTGTCTTCTGAGTCAGTTAGATTTTTTTAATATATTGCTAGAAAATTATCAGTTAGACCCAGGTATTCACATTAATGTTCAGAGAATAAAATATTACCTTGTACGTATTTGGGGAGTTTTCCCTACATATGTCATTTTTACCATATTTTATTTTTTTAAAAAAGACATGTTTATTTCATTTACTTTTTGAATTTACCAACTTTTCACATTCTAACTTACTAACTACATTTTCTCCTTACCAATTCATTTTTCTATATGGATATCTAGTTGCACCATTTGTTGAAAATATTTTTCTTTCCTCGTTTAATAGCTTTGGTTCCTTTGTCAAAACTAATTGACTATAGTTCAGTGTAGTACCACTTGTTTATTTTTGCTTTAGTTGCCTTGCTTTTTGGTATGAAACACAAAAAATTATTACCAAGACCGATGTCAAAAAGATTACTTCTTATGTTTTCTTAAGGAGTTTTACTGTCTCAGACTCACTTTGAGTTGATTTTTGTGTATGGTGTCAGATAGGCATCTGGTTATATTCTTGTGTATGGAGTTGTCCAGTTTTCCCAACACCATTTATTGAAGAGACGATCTTTCCTCCATTGTACATTCCTAGCTCCTCTGTCATTATTCAAATTAAAAAGCTTCTGCACAGCACATGAAACGATCACAAGATCAACAACAACTGGGGCGCCTGGGTGGCTCAGTGGGTTAAAGCCTCTGCCTTCTGCTTAGGTCATGACCTCAGGGTCCTGGGCTCGAGCCCTACATCGGGCTCTCTACTCGGCAGGGAGCCTGCTTCCTTTCTCTCTGCCTGCCTCTCTGCTGCTTATGATCTCTCTCTGTCAAATAAATAAATAAAACCTTTTAAAAAAAAAGATCAACAACAATCTATGGAATGGGAGAAGATATCTGCAAACCACATATAAGAGGTCAATATCCAAAATATACAAAAATCTCAATACAATTTGGTAACAAAAACCAATCCTCCCCCCCAAAAAAAAACAAAAAAAAATTTTTTTTAATTAGCAAAAGACTTAAATAGACATTGTTTCAAAGAAGACATACACATGACCAACAGGTATACGAAAAACTGCTCAATATCATTAATCGTTTGGGAAATGTGATCAAACCAAAATGAGATATCACCTCATGCTTGTTAGTTTGGCCACTATCAAAAATGTAGGAGATAAACAAATGCTGGTCAGGATGTGGAGAAAAGAGAATTCTTTTTTTTTTTTTTTTTGAGAAAAAAGAATTCTTGTACTCTGTTGGTGGGAAAGTAAACTGGTATACCCACTATGGAAAAAAGTATAGAGTTTCCCTTAAAAATTAAAAAAAAAAAGTACCATATGATCCACAAATCCTACTTCTGTACATATATTAAAAGGAAATGAAATCAGTATCTCAAAGATATAGCTCTACTCTCCTTACGTAATTAATCCACAATAACCCAAGGTATAGACACAACCTATGGGTGTATTGATGGTTATAAGATGAATAAGTTCTGAGGACCTAAA
Source organism: Procyon lotor (assembly GCA_028646535.1). Classification (NCBI taxonomy): domain Eukaryota; kingdom Metazoa; phylum Chordata; class Mammalia; order Carnivora; family Procyonidae; genus Procyon; species Procyon lotor. The sequence continues at coordinate 8,579 of JAQQSY010003602.1, forward strand.
GTATATAACATGGTGACTAGAGTTGATAACACTGAATTATAATAACTGAAATTGGCTAAGAACTTAGGTGTTCACACACACACACACACACACAGACACACACACACACACGAGGTTATGAACACGCTGATTAACTAAAATTAACCAATTAACTAAAATTCCTCAAATTCCACTGAGGAATCCTTCCACAATGCAAAACATATATCAAACCATCACATAGTACAGTTTAAAGATCTTAAAATTCTGTTTGTTGATTATTTCTGTTGCTGCATTCTATCTTGTTCCACGCACTGACTTTTCTATGCCCATGTTAATAACACTGTATCTTGATTATTGTAGGTTTATAGTAAGCTTTCACATTACGCGGAATAAGTTTTCCAATACTATTCTTCTTCAAAATTGCTTTTGGCTATACAAAGTCCTTTGCCTTTGATAATCAGCTTATCAATTTCTATTAAAGAAAAAAATACTCTAACTGTGAGACCTGTAACCATAAAAATCCCAGAAGAGAGCCCAGGCAGTAATTTCTCTGATGTTTGGCCACAGCAGTATTTTTCTAGATTTGTCTCTTGAGACAAGGGAAACAAAAGCAAAAAAAAACTATTGGGACTACATCAAAATAAGAAGCTCCTGCATGGCAAAGGAAACAACCAACAAAACTAAAAGATAACCTACTGAACGGGAGAAGATATTGGCAAACGACATATCTAATAGTATCCAAAATATATAACTTGATACCAAAAGCCCCCAAACTATCCACTTAAAAAATGGTCAGAAGACATGAACAGACATTTCTCCAAAGAAGACATACAGATGGCCAGCAGACACAGGAAAGGATGCTCATTATCACTCATCATCAGGGAAATGCAAATCAGAACTATAATGAGAAAGAATGCACTGATGGTCACCAGATGGGAGGTAGGTGGGGCATGGATGACACAGGTGATGGGGGTTAAGGAGGGCACCTGTGATGAGCACTGGATGATGTATGGAAGTGTCAATCACCACAGTGTACACCAGAGTCTAATATTACACTATATGTTAACTACCCGGAATTAAAAAAAAAAACTACAATGAGATATCACCTCACACCTGTCAGAATGGCTGAAATCAAAACACAAGAAACAACTAGTGTTGGCAAGGATGTGAATAGAAAGGAACCCTGTGCACTGTTGGTGGGAATGCAAACTAGTGCAGCTACTCTGGAAAACGGTATGGAGGTTCCTCAAAAAAAAATTAAAAATAGAATTATCACATGATCCAGTAATTCCACCACTGGGTATTTATCTAAAGACCATGAAAACACTAAATTGAAAAGATATATGCACCCCTATGTTTACTGCAGCATTATTTATAATAGCCAAATTATGGGAGCAACCCAAGTGTCCACCAATAGATGAATGGATAAAGAAACTCTGGTCTGTATACACAATGGAATATTACTTAGTCATAAAAAAGAATGAACTCTTGCCATCTGCAACAACATGGATGGACTTAGAGGGTAATATCAAGAGAGTATTATGCTATGTGAAATAAGTCAGAGAAAGATGAATACCACATGAGTTCACTCGTATGTGGAGTTTAAGAAATAAAACACACGAACAAAGGAAGAAAAGACAGACAAACCAAAAAACAGACTTTCAACTATAGAGAACAAACAGATGCTGACCAGAGGGGAGGCAGAGGGGGGAGCGGAAATGAAGGGGAAGGAGATGAAGAGGACACTTATCCTGATGAACACTGAGTAGTATATGAAGCACTGAATCACTCCAGTGTACACCTGAAACTAACATAACAGTGTATGTGTACTGGGAGAAAAGAAGAAAGAAGACACTGCTAAGATGTTACCTGGAATAGTAAAAGGATTCCCGTATTAAGTTGGGAAGAACTGACATTTTAACAATAGTAAGTTTTCCAAACCATGAACATGGCAACTATCTCCATTTTATTAGCTCGTATTTTCAAAGATGTTTTGTAGTTTTCAGTACATATATTTTGTATGCTTTTCATTAAATTTATCACCACATGTTTTTGATGCTACTGTGAATGACTTTCTTAATTTCTTTTGCCATCTGTTCATTATTAGTTTACAGACAACTGATTTTTTTAAAAGATTTATTTATTTGACAGAGAGAGAGAAAGAGAGAGAAAAAGAGAGAAACAGCTAGAGAAGGAACACAAGCACGGGGAGCGGGAGAGGGAGAAGCAGGCTTCTCGACAATCAGGGAGCCCACTGCGGGGCTCGATCCCAGGACCCTGGGATCATAGCCTGAACTGAAGGCAGATGCTTAACAACCGAGCCACCCTGGCGCCCTCAGACAACTGATTTTTACATATTGATTGTGTATCCTGCGAACTTGTTATTTAATTGCTCTTATGGTTTTTTTGTAGATTCCTTTGGGTTTCCTATATATAATTACGTTATCTTAAAATAAAGATAGTTTTACATCTTCTTTTCCAATACTTAGGCCTTTCAGTTCTTGTCATATGTAACTGCACTAATGTTGAATAGAAGAGGGTATCCTCCTTGTGCTGCCAATCCCAATGGAAAAGCAGTCAGTATTTCACCCTTAAATATAACTTTAGCTCAGGACTGCTGCGTGGCTCATTCGGTTAAGTGCCTGCCTTCAGCTCAGGTCATGATCTCAGGGTCCTAGGATAGAGCCCTGTTAGGTCTCGCTGCTCAGCAGGGAATCTGCTTCTCCCTTTCCCTCTGCTGCTCCCCCTGCTTGTGTGCTCTCTCTCTCTCTCTCAAATAAAATCTTAAAAACAAACAAACAAACAACTATTTTGTGTTTCAGCATGAAAAGAAACCATGAATGATATCAATCCACTCTAAAACTTGATGATAGCAGATAATGAACAAAGACATCATTTAGTCTTATCAAAATCTTCAGGCTGATTGTGCTTTGCTTGTGTTTCCAAGGCTTCTGCTCAAAAGAATGTGCCTGATAAAAGTCACACTCAACATGGATTTTGTTTCTAGGTATCTATATTTATATTTACCGAAACACAAGAACGTGAGGATGTGGATGTATGAAGTATACCATAAACCAAGATGGAAGTGAGATATACAATGGCCAGAAAACATCAACATTCAGTCAGGTGGGGGAGCATAGGTGTATGAAGAGTTTTAATATAAAAATTCCCAAGAACCAATAGAAATTTTAACATTGTTATAGTTGGGAAAGGCCTGTCATGGTAATTATGATAAGCCCCTGAAGTATGTTAGGAAACAAGTCTCATTTATAAAACACACCAGGGTCCTTGCCTTTCTGCCTCCTGTCATTGAGAGCATGTTTGCAAACTGTTAACCTATGCCACATCTGATCAAGAAGGGTAATATCAAAAAAGAAATAAAGAGGGGTGTTAGAGATATTTAACCACTGCTTAGCCCAGATGAAGAAGTAGAGAAGAGTAATACTTGGACAGATTTGCGGAGAAGATGCAGACAACGATCTCCATGGAAAGCACTGAAGAAAGAATGCTATTGGTGTTATCAGGAAATAGAGCCAAGTGAGAAAAGAAGGAGAGGGAGAGAGAACTAGAGACAATTCTAAAGATGAATTAACAACATTCCCAAACCTACTCCTTTGGCAAACCCAATTCCCCAGAAATGGCAGACATATTCACAAATAGTTCATTAAAGGAAAAGACAAAGGCTAATGGTAAAAAATTTTGAGATATCCTTGGAAGATGAATTGAGGACGGAAGAGGGAAATCAGAGGCAAATATAAACAGGAGAGGGCAGCTGCCAAGAGACAGAGCAGCCCCCTTAGGGATGGTCAGCACTTGGAGCATGAGGGGCTCTGGGGCAAGAGGGTATGGTGGGTTGGATTATGGTTTCCAGGGCAATGAGGAGGTTGGCTGTTCTACCCATCATCACCAACTGCTCAGCATATAGAAGCAGAAAATACGGACACGTGGGTTAAAAAGTGGGAGGAGTGGGAATGCAAGCTGGTGCAGCCACTCTGGGAAACAGCATGGAGGTTCCTCAGAAAGTTGAAAATAGAGCTACCCTACGACCCATCAACTGCACTACTGGGTATTTACCCTAAAGATACAAATGTAGTGAACCGAAGGGGCATGTGCACCCCAATGTTTATAGCAGCAATGTCCACAACAGCCAAACTATGAAAAGAGCCTAGATATCCATCAACAGATGAATGGATAAAGAAGATGTGGTGTGTACACACACACACACACACACACACACACACACACACACACACTGTGGAATATTATGCAGCCATCAAAAAGAGAAATCTTGCC
>JAQQSY010003603.1:0-12849 GCA_028646535.1 Procyon lotor
GATGAAGGGATAAAGAAGATATGGTCCATATATACAATGGAATATTATGCCTCCATCAGAAAGGATGAATACCCAACTTTTGTATCAACATGGATGGGACTAGAAGAGATTATGTGGAGTGGAATAAGTCAAGCAGAGAGAGCCAATTATCTTATGGTCTCACTTACATGTGGAGCATAAGGAAAAACATGGAGGGCATTGTGAGAAGGAAGGAAAGGGTGAATGGGGGGAAATCAGAGGGGGAGATGAACCATGAGAGACTGTGGACTCAGCAACAAACTGAGGGTTTTGGAGGGGAGGGGGGTGGGGGTTGGGCAAGCCTGGTGGTGGGTATTGAGGAGGGCACGTATTGCATGGAGCACTGGGTGTGGTGCATGAACGATTAGTCTTTTAACACTGAAAAAATAAAATAAACATTTGGGGGGAAAAAGAAATTACATTTATATTTCTATTCTCAGATTTTGGGACAATTTCTTGAACGCTTTCTAGATTTGAATTTTTTTTTTCCTACAGACTTTTATCATGTTAATTCCGATAGTCAAAGGTCCATTCTCTTTTCAGGAAATGTAGCCATGAACATAGACAGGTTCCCTACTTTAGCAAATTAACCCTTGGAAAATGGTTTTCTGGGGCGCCTGCATGGCTCAGTCAGTTAAAGCCTCTGCCTTTGGCTCAGGTCATGATCTCAGGGTCCTGGGATCAAGTCCCACATCAGGTTCTCTGCTGAGCAGGGAGCCTGCTTCCCCCTCTCTCTCTGCCTGCCTCTCTGCCTACTTGTGATCAATCTTTCTCTCTCGCTCTCTCTCTCTCTCTTTCTGTGTCAAATAAATAAATAAATAAATAAATAAAATCCTAAAAAATGGTTTTCTTTGATTCTTTCTTAATTACTAATGAGGAACACACTTCGTAAATGAAAAAATGAAAACACTCTTGAGGTCCTTGGCCAACATTTCCAATATGAAACATATTCTCACAAAAGATTTTATTCACAGATTTCTTTCCACTTATTGTGATTCAGTAGATTTCAAAGTCTCACACTTAAAAATATCTTCCAATGATCAGTGCTCTGGGATCAAGCTACATGTGGGAAATAATCTAACCAAATAGAAGCTAGAGCAAATTTAGTGCACAGCTGGTTCAGCTGGACCCCTGAAGGCGGCCTGGCTTCGAGGTGTAGGGACCAGCTCCCAGTGTAGCTTCCTGTGGGGAAAGCCTGCTCACCCAGGACGGTCCCCACGGCCAGCTCTGGGCATATTGCTTCAGATGACCACAGGAGCATCTTACAGAGGGCTGGAGAGCTCACATCAAGCCTCCCCCAGGGCAGGGCCATCCTCTGAGTGATACTGCTTCTAAGGTTGGATAGCAGTCTAATTAAACTCTCCGTATTAGGACATCTCTGTCTCCTAGTGAAAGAATCATCTTGGAGACCTGACTAATTGGAAGAAGCAAATGCATCTCGGGCCACAGGACATTTATGCTCTTCAGCTGTTTGTAATAAAAAAAAAATTCGCTCTGCAATTAAATCTTTTACAGAAGGATTCAAACTTATCTTTCCCACATGGTCGAAAACCAGATTTTTTTTTCCTTTCATTGGAATGTGACCTTTCCACTTTCCAGGCAGTTCCAACGAAGATTACTTTTAATTTTGTTATCCAGATTTTAACGCAGTACAAAGAAAACGATGTTTATTTTATAAAGGGATATCCAATAGGAATTCACTAAATAGAAAAGTAAGGACTTCACTGCTTCAGTTTTGATTCTATTGTAGTCATGGTTCCAAATTATTTGTCTTTGAGAAAAGGGGGAAAGAATGAGAATGTGAAGACACAGATACCTGATTCTGTAACAAAGGAGACCGAAGAGCTGATGGGTCCGTAGCCATGTGGATTTTTGGCTTGAACTTTAAAATAATATCTGAAATTGGAAGAAAACATTTTTTTTGAAAGAGAAGCTTGTTTAATTTCTATGTAATAAGACAGATTCCCAAACTATTGAGCACTTACTCTGTGGCAGGGTTTGAGCGTTATTTTGTAACGAATGCGTACTTTGCTGCTATTCCTATTTGTTCTGAATTTTCTCATTTTCCAATAACTTTTCAAAATAATACAATTCACAGCACTGACCAATGTGGCCGATGGCAGCAGAAGGAGTGTATGGGGCAAATAAGCCACGTAGAGAGTGTATGTTCCTTAGGACATCAGGGCTGCGTGGCCCCACGCGGGCTCGCCCCTAGATGGACGTCCCTCTCATCCCTTTCTTTTCCCACCTGAGTTCCACAGCTCACGAGGAAGAAGCTGGAGTAGCAAGACACGTACAGAGCAAAATTCAAACTTAACCTAATTCTTATCACTGGACTCCGTGTGAAAGAGCAGGATGTTTGACCCAGTAGTGATGCAACTCATTGTTAGTGGAAGGAAGGCGAGCCAGTCCCGAGGTTGGCCTCCTGAGGGGAACGAACATGACAATGACATTCTGGGCACATGGCAAGTGCTATGCTTGGCTCTGGAGCTTAAAAAGTCAGAGTTTCAAGCTTCTGTGCCTCCAGGAAAGAGAAGCAAGTCCAAGAAGGGGAAATGCAAAAGGCCGGGAGAGGTTTTGCTGTCGGATTTATCCTTGGCCTGGAACAGAGAACGTACTCGTTCGCCTAGAGGGAGACTGATCAGCAGAGCGGGTGGGGAGCCCCCAAATATCCTGCTCTGTGCTCTGATGAGCTACAGGACAAAAGGTGGTGGTGAAGTAATTAATATTAGAGACCAACGCTGCAGCTGCAACCCGCTCCATCCACTGTAAATCGCCGTGTTTCCATTACCTCTGGGACACCGGACATTACCTGTGCTCTCCAAGTCCTCAGCTACTTACAGGTGAAGAAGGGGGTAAGAAACCCCTGTAAGGGGTGGCTCTCTGCCATTGCAGAGAGTTCCTGACAAGTCTTTCCCTACGTCAGCCTTGGCCCACAGGTTCTGTGCACTAATTAAAATGCGCTGTATTTTTAAAAGGTGAATAATTTATTCAGAGAGCAAAGGCATGTGTCTGCCACACCACTGGCCGGGCGCCAAGCCTCCAGAGCTCCTGAGGTCAGCAAGGGAGCCTCCGGCTTCATGGTTACACAGAAATATTTGACTTTGGGTTTGATTAAACGGAGAGCAAAGAAAGGCTCATTTGGTAAATTTAGTCTTCTCTTCAGCCTTTCAAGAAAAGTCATTCACATTTCATTTAGAAGAGAATCCTTTTTAAATTTCATTTTTAAAAAAAGATATGCACAATTAAGAACATATGAGTTTCCAAATCTCCACTCGCTCAGCGGTCCGTGTTTTCCCAATTATGCATACTTTTAGTCAGTGGTTATGGAGTTATTTAAGACAAAATTCTACAGGCAGTGGGTTTGGCATACGTCAGTGATACTGGTCACACTTTACAGATACTTTTTCTTTCCTTAAAAAGGGAAATCAAAACCTGAGGAGCGACACCTCCTCAGAGGCTACGTGAGATATTTCCGCTGAACATTTCGTAAGCCACGGCTCGAGGGGTCCTGACACCAGTTCCGAGGGTCCACAGAGGGAATCATGGCTCTGTGATTGTGGGGAGCGTACAGGATGCCCAACTGGTCTGATTCCTCCACTGTATCAATTCTGTCTCCCCACTGAAACCCAAGTGTTCTCATCTCCTTTCTCTGTCACACAGTCCCTCTGTCCTCCAACAAAGCCCACACGGCCCAATTCCAAAGACGTGCTTCCATTTGAACCTCACCTAATGCATCAAAGGGAATTCAAATACATGAAGCTGAAAACTACAAAATTATGGGGGAAAAGTAAGGTTCCTATTTTTCAAACCACATTGAACTTCTAGAAACAAAAATATCTATCTCATATTCTGAACAGTCTCTGCCTCACCCAAGTAACGAGAGAAACCCACTCCTTGCCTTCTTACATAAGTTCTTGACACCTCCTTTTGAATAACCCCCCCCCCCCAGTCTCAATCTTTGTGCTTTGAAGTACGGATGAAATACGCAGACTCCAGAAAGTGGTCTGAGACTGAGTTGGGTGAACAAGGCGGGCAATCCCCAGGTAAGATCAAATGCAAGACTGAGTTGTAAAGAACCCAAACTGGTGTCTTACGTTCCAGCTCATCTTGAGGGGACTGACTTCTTGTGTCTCCTACAGGGACGCTGCAGTGGGTTCCTGAGAAGCCCGGAGGTCAGTGCTAACAACAGGGACACGCAGCCTCTGTGGAAGAAGGATGTGGACCACTAACACGGGCCCACCAGAGACGCTCTGCATCAGTGTCATGCAGGGAAACAGGGAGCGTCCTTACAGCAGGCTGTTCTTAGGGGTTTTGAGGAAGTCTGTGTAGAAGAGCCACGTGCCCTCTATGCCCCTGCCCAGCACCCTCCATCAGAAGAAGGAATAACTGAGCAGGCATCCCAGAGAGACTACAGTAGCAGCCGCTGTTCCCAGCCTGTCTATCAGGGTGCTGAATGTGGGTGGAGGGTAGGACAGAAGCCACAAGGGACTCCCAAGGCCCTCTGGGACCAGCCTGTCCAGCCTCCTCCCCTCCTGCTCCTGCCATCCTGGCCTCCTTCCCTTTCTAGAACATACAGTGCTGTCGGACATCCTTTCTGCCTAGAACAACTTGGCCTCACCCCACCCGCCTTCTCCAAGTTCACTGTTGCTTATCTATTTCCCCTATTGCTCCGACTGCCTATCCCCTCCCCACAAGCTCAGGAAAGAGTCTCCCTCAGGATGCTGATTGGTCAACGTTTATACTTATGCTGTTGCTAAACAATCAGTCTCTGCCAAACTGTGAGCTCCATGAGGGCACCTCCTCTGAATTTTACAGCCCACCTCCCGGACCCTACTCCTCTCCTTTCATCCCCAACCCCTCCCGCTCCCGACGCTGTCCTACCCTCAGTGCTTAGCCTGGTGTCTGGGGCACAGCAAACACGAAGTACGAGCAGAAGGCACCGTGGGCACTCCTTCGTACCAGTGGGAAGAACAAATAAACCTCCATCTTACATAACTACCTCCTGACATTCAAAACCCAAGATCAGCCTGGCAGCAAAAGTTGCAGAAAGAACACTGGCCAGAGGGGTGGGGGGGGTGGTCAGGAGACGAGGACTCAAGTTCCCCCACAAGGAGCTATGCAGCAAAACCCCTCCGGTACCTCCTTCCGTTCTGGGGTGCTGAGGCTGTGCCCGGGAAGCACCCTCACTCTGTACACAATAAACAAAACTGGGTGTTGACTCCACTGTCTTAAATGTGTTGTTTTAGTTGGCTTTAATTAATCCATTTTCTCTCACTATTGGGGGAAAAAATAAAGAAAAGCCCTTTCTCAGGTTCCTGTTTCGTGCCTTGCTTTTTATTTGCCAAATCCTCCAACTGATAATAGTTTGTGAACTAAGTTTAGCTCAGGGAAGCCCGCGCCACCTCTAATACCCTGAGGAAAGTTCTCGGCTACTTCAGAAGTGTCTCAGTACCCATGGCTGATAATTAGTTTCTATCTCTGTTGCTACATTTCTTTCTTTCTTTTTTTTTTTTTTTTACATTTCTGTTTAAGGAGAGTATTTTGTTTCAACTTTCTCCATGCTCCTCTCACGACACAGGGTACGAGAGACCTCAGACCCACAGACACCTCATTTAGAGCTCTCTGCTCCACAAATATGGGGCTTGATGTGACTGTGGGGTGCTGGACTCATTTGCCTGGGCCTGAGAGAGGCCATCATTAAACATTCCAGAATCGTGCCAGGCCCACTGGAAGGCTGGAATCGGCCATGCTGGAGGAGTGCTCACACTAGAAAAAATGGTAAGCACCATAAACCAGGGACTTGCTTCCCCAGAGAGCTGGTTTACATGCACACCATGCTTGACCCTCACGTGCTTGGTGCTTTGCCCATTTTAACCCACCAGGAAAGCTTTCCTGATGATCATTACTATCAGAGCCAGATAGTGTGAAGGAGGAAATGTACGCTCACCCTCTCTGTAACCCTGGAAACAAGTTCTGTGGGTTTCCCACTGAGTGCCACAAACTCGGCCTCCCAGAGGGGCCTCTGGCCAGCCAGCTACTGCCCAGTCTAGGAAGACATATTTGGAACCTTATTAATGTGCAACATGTGTCTTTCTAAATGGTCTGAACTTCCGCATCATAGAGTCTGAGTACAGTTAACTAACATGTTCAGCAATCGCTGCCTCATTAATGCCACATCTGAAGGTTGTGCTGCCTAATGCCATCACCCGGGTGCCTGCACAGGGATCCCAGTCCCTCTCAACACACAGGACCACCTTTGTTTCCCCAGCAGTAGGCGGCGTTTAGTCTCTGGAAGATTGATAACAAAATATAAACACAATAGACTAACAACTCTAGTAGAAACAGTAACTTCTTCCAAGAGAAATGTAATGACATGTGGTGGGTATTCATTGATATTCTATGAGAAGTAAACAGAAACTACAAAAGAAATCATAAAACCTTTTCATCGATCTTTTCATTTTTAACCTGAGGATACCTGTGACCGTGTGCACAGGTCCCTCCCTCTCTCTCTCTCTTTAATGACTGACACATCATACCTCGTGTTCGGCTTCAGGTTCTCAATGGGCAGATGAGTTACCGAGGAAGATTGAGTGGACCACTTGTTCCTGATGAAGTCTTCATAGGATGCGCTGTAAACCAGATAACCTGTAGGTGGAGATACACAAGGACCCGCTGAGCACCAAGGAACCACATCACCCCAGAGGCGTCCCCAGGGGAGGAGGATGGGGAGGAGGCCATGGCACAGAGGCATTGCTGTCTGAGGGAAAAGTTCCAAGAATGGGAGCAAGCTCCATGTTGCGTCTGGATCGGTGTAACGGTACCTTCTGATGAATTCAGATGTGGATAACAAAATTAAACACACTTCTGGACAACTATTCATTTCCTACTTCTCTTCCTTCTCCTTCCCTCCCACATTTCCTGGCCTTCTTCATCTCCTCAGAGCTAATCACCTTGACTGACCTTGACTACAGGGAAAAAGGCGGCGGAAGAAAAAGCAGTGACCTCCACCCAAATATTTTAAGAATTTCTTGGCAGAGATATACACAGCTGTCCTTACACGAAATGACAAAACTGTTGGTGGTGAATGCTGTGTGTGTGTGTGTGTGTGTGTGTGCACGCACGCGCACATATATGTACTTGCACATGTGTGTGTGGGACTGAGACTCAAGACTCACTGGTCTCCTCACCCGGTTGGTGGAATCTCTCCTTTGATTGCTAGTTGCTGAATGTCCGTGCCTGCCCTTGACCTCAATGTCTAGTGACAGGACTCAGGTAACTCCTTCTGCCTTCTCTGCTATGAATGGACCCCGGAGGGCCCTGACACCTGCCCAGCCTTCAAGAAGACCTCAGAAGGCCAAGTGAAGTCATGGCACAGGGCATCCTCTACAGTCTCCTCCGTTACCCACAAAGGAAGAAAGCATCCATCAGGCATTTCCCATGTGCCGAACACTCCAAACACATTCAACCAAGTTTTATTTTGATTAATTCTCCTGCTCCTAGTATGCAGGCATCGCTATCCCCATTTTGACACGTGAGAAAACTGAGTCTTACAGAGATGTTAAGTATGAGATGAAGTTGAAGAAGCATAAAACAGAGAAATATTCAGCATCCCTGAGTCATGCACGTTTTTGCTTTTCAGTCTAAAAGAAAGGGGAAAGACATTACAGGGTGGCACGACCAGACTGCTTTCAATGTGGCCCCCTGGTGCAGAGTGAAATGCGTCGGGGGTGGGGTGTGGTGTGGGTGGTCGAGCCAGCTGGCTGGGGTAACAGCCAAGTGACTGATGGCAGCAGCTCAGGCTAACCTGGTAGTTAATGCAGAGAAATGGATCACAGGAAACCCGGAAGGTAAAACTGATAGGATTCAGTGATGCATTGAACACGGTGGGGGAAATTCAAGCAGGTCTGAAGACAATCCCACGCTTACAGAAAAAGGGTGGAGAGAGGGGTCATTCTCTGAGACAGGAAACGTAGATGAGCAGGTTTGGGAATCAGATGGATCATGAGTTTGATTTTGGATATGCTGTCTGAGATGTTTTGGAGACACCGTGGTGATGATATCAAGTGCCCATTTGGTTTTCGTGTTTGAAGCTCGGAGGAGAGGCAGGCCTGGTCTAGAGCTAGCTATAATCAGTGACTCATCTCCAGGATGAATTAAAACTATGGGTTAGATCCTGGAGGGAGAGAAGATGGAGCCAAAAGGAAAGAGGAGTTGAGACCAAGCTCTACATTTAATTCGGGGGCATTAAATGTCTGTCTCAGAGACAAGCCTGTGGGAGAAACTCGGAGGTTGAGGGAAACAGGCCACAAGTCCAGGGGGAGGAAAATGTTAACAGCATCGAATGCATCCAAGAGGCAAGCTACTTTATTTAGCCACCTGTGACTGCTGGTTACTTTCACGAGAGTGATCTCGGTGACCTAAAGAGAGCAGACTGGCTAACCAACGGGCACAGGAGGAGCAGAAGCAGGCACACTGAGCTCCGTAGCCCTTTCCACACTGTTCCCTGGAGGAGTTCATTCTTCTCTTTTTTCAACAGATGTTGTGTGAGAACTCGTGACGGGCTGCTGCTCCCTCCATGGGGTTTCCCCTTGTGATGACAGCGACGTCAAGCCGTGTGTGCTTACAGTGATGCTATTTGTAACAGTGCTCGGTGCTCAGTTTGCTGCTCTTCCTCCACGCTGCAGGGCCGTCTGTGCACCGAGATGTTCCACGGTCACCACTTTAGCAAACACAGCTTAAAACTGGGAATGCCCCTGTCCCTATAAATACCTCATCCGTACTATTTATTCGAGGGGCATGGGTACCTGTGATTGGAGCACCGAGGTTTGTTTTCAGATGAGGCGTAGGGTGTATGATGATGTGATGACACAAATTTTCCAGGGAGCCTTGTACGGCTTGGGATTTGAATTAACAAGAGCATATGGTTCAGAAACATACCCTCTACAGGATAATACAGGAATCGCATCTGAGTTAAGTCCAGAGGAGGAATCTTGATCCCAGGGTTGACTCTTCCACAGGGCAGTGCCCGTTAGGAAGTCTTTCAGCACCTGGGCTGCAGGATCTGACCTTACAAGGGGCTATGTGGACTCCATGACCATTTGTGGGATTACAGGATGCTTGAGATGTAATCATGTTTTGCACAGGAAGGAACCAAAGTCCAGAGAGATGAAGCAGCTAATTCAAGGTCATAAAAACCAATGCGGGACTAAGATTCAGGACTTTTTGACTTCTACCCAGTACTCTTCATACTATTTCACAAGGTTTCCCTTGTGGCCTGTATTTCATCCTTTTGAAAGGAGGCATTTGCATCCATCCATCCATCCATCCATCCATCCATCCATCCATCCATCCACCCATCCATACACTTATCCACCATCTATTCATCCCTGAGAGTCTGTATTTTCTGCCTACAGATCAGTGAGAACTCTGAGCATCTGCCTTGGACATACCTGTTACCACATCTCCTGGGGCGGCTTTGTCCCAGTCCACAATGACAAATGAGTGGCAGCCTTCCATAGCGACCACAGTGATGTTGCGGGGGGGATGCTGAGGAGGCAGGTCACTCTTCCTCATGTCATTTGGGATGATTTCATCCAGGCTATCCACTTGAAAGTGATCCAGAGCATCGGTCAGAGAACATGGGGCTGATGGGTCTTTACTCAGGTATGTCACATAAGGAGCTGGAAAAGAAGACAGATACCCAACTATATTGATGAAAGCTTTCTCTAGAAGCAGAAACATAGTGTCTGCTCCATGGAGCAGACCCACCATTCAGTCTCTCCCTGCTAGACAGAGGCTCCAGCACCATCAGCCCTGATGAGAAACTCAGAAACACATCCTTAGCTCTCCTCAATGGATCTACATGTTTACATCTTCCAATCTAGGAGTTTCAAAAGATCAGGTTGCCCCATCAATATCAATGACTGTGTCTTCAAAGTAATTTTGAAAGACCCCCAAACTATAATTCAATGTAGTGTAAGTCTGCAGCATTCTGCCATTTGGATGCCCAGATGTCTGGAAAGGTGTGAATCAGGCCCAGCTGACACTTAACTAGAGCTCTCTCTGCATTGTTCACCCCCTAAACTGTGCTGGAACCAGAAAAAAAATACCCTGATCAGGAGGTACAGCTTCCCTAGAGCTTCGGAGATACCCAAACCATCCGGGATATTTGCACAAGGCCAGGCCTTTACAACATTACTGCTAGATATGATACAGCTACTCACACTTATGGACAGGTTCAAGGTTTTCTACATATGTTATCTCAGTGGATACAAGGACCCTGCGAATAAAGCAGGACATGGACTGTTGCCCACGTTCCAGTCGAGCCTACTGGCTGAGAGGGCCCATGAAGCTAGGCTCAAACAGAAGACTCTACCTCCAGCCCACACTTCTTTATCACAAATGCTCTGTAAGAAGACAGAAATGTCAAGGAATCGGAGCTGGGGCTTCATACATGCAAAACTCTGAAGCGCTTTCAAGCAACAATTTCTAGTACTTTCTAAACATTCCATTGCATCTCTTGGTACAGGTTCTCATTCTCGGTGGCCCCTGGGACTAAAAGCAATTTTTAGATCCTCTATTTTTCCAACGACTTGTATAAAACTTGACCTTGAGAGCTCATTGATGGATCTAATCAGGTAGTTCTGGGGAGTACCGTACTATGCTTTGTAGAGTTTACAGACATAGAAAAATAGCCAGACAATAGTAAGCCTTTCCATCTTGAGAAAAGTTCTGTGGAACAGCAAACAACAGTGGTGAAAGCATTTTTCATTTCTGTCATGGAGCCACAGAGAGGATGACCAGAACATTCAGCGAATTCAGTCAGCCTGCTTAATGCCAGGGGCAGCATTAGCGCTGGCCTCAGGAATGCTACCTCAAATTAATATTCTTGTTCTTCAAGCACATGAGATTTAGACACTCAAGACTACATCTCGGCTGGCAAGCGCTTTTCTCTGCTTATGGCGGAGCATTTGTTTTGGAAACAGAAAAGTGTAATACTAGTTTAAGCTGTTGCCTGTCTCCACTTGGTAATATTTTTTTTCCACTTTGTAATGTACTAATCTAACTGTCTTGTTAGTGAAGTTCATTAAGAGCATGGGAAAAGAAGTCTCCCAAAGGGAGTGAAACACAGTTTAGTGAAACAGAATTTCCTCTTGAAATTGTTTAATAACTGAGAAAGAGGAGTCAAGTAAACTTCTAGATCCCCAGTCCCCGAGGCTAATGAAAATTACAGGGAACAGTGGAAGGAACCAGCTTTGTCTCCGTGGTACCTTAAGATGTCCCAGTGGCTCAGTTCAGTAAGCTGCTCATCTTTGAGGAAGAGCTTAACAACATACAGGCAAGTCCCAGTGGAAGCCCCCGCCTGGAAAAGTTGCTAGAACAAAAACAGTCATGCTCTCTGCTCCTGAAGATGTTTACGAGTGTTCCTCACCCTTGGTCTACACAAGGCAGACTCTTGAAGCTCTACTCGGTTGGATACCAAATGGTCCCTCCCATGACTCCTGCAGAAAGCAAACTAATATGCCTTCAAGCAGGACTGACTCACTGAGTCACCCCAAATGGAAACTTCACTCTGGGAAAGTCTCTGCTCCAAATGCACTGCATCGGCCAAGCCAAGAAATTAGCTATGCTCTTCCTCAAAGAAAAAAGTTAAAACCCATGTTTCTCTGATGAAGGAAGTTCTATTTACCAACAAATCGTTTCTTTCCAGCCAGATCGAACTCTTCTCCAGGAAAGGAGCTAATGGAGCCTTCGGGGGGGATGACCTCGGGTGCCGCAGCCGTGGTGGAGGGCCTGGTGGTGGTTGGTGGCCGCGAGGTCTCAAATTCATAATCTGAAATGATACAAAGGCTTTGCAATTGGGCTCTTCCAGAAAAGGGGCACCGCGTACGGCCAAGAGATACCTTCGCAACATTCAACTCGAGGCTAGTGCACACATGCACACACACCCCCAAAATAAATGCCTATGTCTGGATGTTATTTGTTACAGTGAAAAAGTATTCCTCCTACTTCAATCCTCTCAGAGAAGCAGCTACAGATGAAAGAAGGGAAGAGGAAAAGGAAACACATATGAGCAGAAAAATGAGATTTTACAATCAGAGCTGGACAGAACCTTAGACTTCATCCAGTTTATCATGCTCCTGTTACTGGCCCTGGCCCTTCTGTCCCTAAGTAACTCTCTCTTTTAGAGCCACTAAAGAGTCACATCAGAAAATAAACTTGATTTTTTAAAAATTTACCTTCTGGGATGGGCTTCTTTTCTGGGGAGGGGGTGGAATGAATCCTATTAAAAAAAAACTAATCCCTTAACATTTAAGAAAGAAACCTCTGCTCCCTTTCAACTGCTCAAAGATATTAAGAAAGTAAGAAAGGAACTTAAGTGTTTTCAGAAGCACTAAGAAACTTTCCTTTTTCTTCTGACATCTGTTGTTTTTCTTTTAAGTCAGTTTTTTCCTAAACTGTGGGATGAACCCAGGGTATCAAACTTCACTGTGACTGCATCAAAGGTGACACTATTCTCACATCGGCGTTTGGGGGTCACTGGAGCTACAGAGAACAGCAGACGAGGAAGCACAGAAGTGAGAATATCCTGAGTATCAAAGGCCAGTCCCGTGGTGGGACAAAATACTCACAGGAAACCTGCAGAGGCAATTTATAAAACACACCAAACCATCACAAGGTCACGGGATCTGTGTATAGTAACCTCACTGGCCCCAGATTCTACCCAGAGCAAATCACAGTCTTAGTCTTATACGCCTACCCCTGCTTGGAAAGATTCTGTGATAAAAATGCGTGCATAGCACTGTATTTCTCTCTCTCTTTTTTTAA
>JAQQSY010003604.1:0-12849 GCA_028646535.1 Procyon lotor
AGCCCTCCCAGGGCTTGAAGGATCTGGATCGGGGAGGCAGGCTGCTGGGAATGCACGTATGTAAACAGATCCCTTCAGGAACCGTGCGTTTTGTGCGCGGGTGCATGTGGGGCACGCAGGAGTCTCGACAAAGTCCTCCACGTGAGCAGTGCAGGTGCAATTAATGTGAACTAGGGGTGATTTGAGGGTAGTAGAGCAGCGGCCCCCAGGCAGGGCTCCGCCCCCCTCCCCAGCCCACTCTCTCACCTTCCAATGCCTCTAGGGCGCTGGCCATGGCCGCTGCGAACTGCGCCGCGTCCTCCTTGCTCCCGAAGTTGAGGCCCCACACCTGGCGGGCATCGCGCCACTGGTGGAAGCTGGGGGTGGCCTGGTTATACTTGATACCCCGCACGATGGCACAGTTGATGACCACCTTGGCGGGAGGGGAGAGGTGGGTGAGGATGGGGGGTGCAGGGGTGGGGGCCGGGGGCTGCAGAGGGAGAGGGAGAGGGGGCAGAGGCTTCACCTGCTGTTCCGGCTGCATCTTCCAGCCGACCACCCGGAAGGAATTGGCAGCGGGGTTGTGGTAGATCTGGACGCGGCTGAAAGCCTGGGGGCCCGTGCCTGCCGGCACCCATCGCTTGTTGCTGTCATCATAAAGCATGACAGTGGCCCAGCTGGAGCAGATAACAGTCTCACTGCAGGGAGGGGGGCGGGGCAGAGGGCGAGTTAGTGGAGGGGAGCATGGCCCCCATCCTCCCAAGGGGCCCGTCACCTACATCTGGGTCTCCTAGGGACACTCAGAGTTTTCTGGCATGTGAGGGGGGCAGAAACCCCGAGAAGGGAGAGGGTCAGAGACAGGCGGATGGCGAGACCCAAGCAGAGCCTGGGAGAGAGGCGCCGACAGGCGGGACAGAGACAGGCAGACCGGAAGGGAGACAGACACACGGGCAAACTGGGAACGTGAGGGGGAGAAAGGGGCAGACAGATAGACGGGAAGAGACAAACGTACGAGCGAATGGATGTGGGGAGAGCGGGGAGAAGGGAGAGACAGAGACAGGCAGACGGGGAATGGGGGAGGGAACAGACTGGAAAGGCAGGAGAGACAAACAAGCACGGAAGGGAGTAAGACAGACAGACAAGCAGATGGAAGAAGACAGAGTCGGGAGACAGACAGATGCAAAGGGACGCAGCAGAGATAGCCGGACAAGGGGACTCAGAAGGGGGACAGTGGGGACCCAGCAGGAGCTCTGGGCAGCACTGGGCACTAGCCCCTGCCTGGTGCTCTCAGCCTCGATTTCCCCGTCTCTGCCAGGGCGCTTGACCAGCCCCCAGCCCCCACTCCCTGCTCAGGTCAGAAGAGGAAGCTCAGGGAGGGGAAGGGTGAGGTCTGCTGGGCAAGGATGCTGGATCCCAGACTCTTCCGCCCCATCTATCTGGCTCCCCGGGGGCACCAGCGGCCATCAGCAGACACTCCCTGCTGTCAGGCCGGGTCGGGCAGTGATCCAGACAGCCCCGGCCCCGCCCTCCAGGGCAAGAGCCGGTCCCATGCCCAGACAGTGCCAACCCAGGGCTGGGGCTGGGTGCCCAGAAGGAGCACCTGCCCTGGCCTGGGGGTCAGGGAGGCCTTCCTGGAGAAAGCGACGTCTGACTCAGGCTTGGAGAGGAGGGGTCAGGAAACTGGTTCAGAGCGCAGGATCAAACATCCCCAGACCTGGGTTCAAATCCTCACTGAGACACCTACTCCATGTGCCTCAGGGAAGCCAACCTCCGCGCCAGGTTACTCTTCTTCCTGGCCGGCAAAGTGGGGGTCTTCCCGCTGATTCCCAGGGCAGTGGGCGGAGTAAATGGGAGTCTGGGCACAGAAAGCTCTTGGCACAGGGCCTGGCCCTTTAGCGTCCCTTCCGGGGCACCGCGAACAGCCCCTGCCTGGGAACCCCACCCCCCAGTCCTTCCGGGCTGCTTCCAAGCGCCCTCCCCCAATGAGGAAACTCAGGCCTCCAGATGGGAAGTGACTGGCCCAAGGTCACACACAGACCAGGGGGAAGCACTAGGCCCCACCCCACCCCACCCCACCCCCCAGCAGACTTTTTCCTGAAATGAGGAAGTTGGTGGTCAGGGGTTTCCGGGGAGATAAATTATACTGGGCAGTGACTCTGTCTCGGCCAGCGCTGGGGGCTGGGGCCTAACGCTAACGTTGTAAAAGGCAGGGCAGGAAAAGCCCCTCGGCCCAGCTGAGCACTCCCCCACCCCCATTCCTCCCCATAAGTTTATACAACGGAGGCACCTCCCTCTTAGGCGGCAATCCGGCACTCTAAGCCCTTTCCAGAGACACTCATTTTATTCTCACTGTGGCCCTCCAAGGTGGGCCCTGGTTCACCTTCGTTTTGCAAGTGAGGGCTCCAACTGGAGGCCCAGAGAGGTGGGGTGCCTTGCCCAGGAGCACACAGCTGGTAAGGAGCGGGGCGAGCATTCGAACCCAGGCCACCTGGCTCTCAGGTCCCCGCCGGAGACTGCGTGGGCCCTACCCAAATATCGGGTGGTGTTTCCAGACAAGGGCAGCCTCGGGGACTGTTTCTGGCTCCCAGTGCCCCTGGCAGGGCAGGGTTAGGACCTCACCCACACCTGCCACCCACACCCAGGGCAGACTCTGGCCAGGAGCCCGGGGCTGGAGTTGCCACCCCGCCCTGGCTGCACTTTGCTCTCCCGAGCAGCCTTGCCCGGCTGAGTGTCTGGCCTGGCTGGAGGACTGGGCGTCTGCTGAGTGACCCCAGGCTGGTCCTGCCCCTCTCCAGGCCACAGTGTCCCCATTACAGCGCAAGGAGCCTGTTAGCACACAAGTCAGACCGTGTCCCTCCTCTTCTCGGAAGGCTCCCGTGGCTCCCCACAGAATAAAAGCCAAGACCTCTCTGTGGTCTGCGTGAGCTGTGTGATCTCTGATCTCATCCCTTCCCTCCCTCGAGCTTGCTGTTCCCGCCCCACGCTGCTCCTTCAGCATTGCCAGAATTACCCCCTCAGGCCTGTGCGTTGGTTCTTCCTCAACCTGTATCCTCACCTCCTTCGTGGTCTCCGCTTACATGTCACCTCTTCTGAGAAGCCCTCCCTGACTACCCTATCCGGAAAAACCCCTCCTTCTGGTAACCAGGCTCCAGATTTCACAGCAGGGATCCCTGTCTCCCCCACCAAACTGTCAGGGCAGAGATTGGCTTTCCTTTTTGTTCCCTGCTGTGGCCCCACAACCCAGAATGGTGCCTGGCACACAGTAGGTGTGCATCAGCCGCTTAGTTGTTCACCGTTACAAGGAAAAACTCTCAACAAAGGCGCTGATGTCCATGGGTTAGCCTGCGTCCCGGACACTGTTTTAGGCACCGGGCCCCCATTTGCACATGGCCTCATGGCGTGGGTTCTGGTGCTCCCCCCTTTTAACAGACGCGCAGCCGTGGGCACAGAGGGGAAGACGCTGGTCCCACGTCGTTCAGCAAGAACGCGGAAGGGCTCACATTCGAACCCCGGTCTACCCAAGTTCTTAACCTCATTTAAAGAAAGATGAGGAAACAGCTAAGCTGAATTTTTTAAGAGGCGAGGTAGGAACTGGTGTGGATCAGAGGTTTTTTTTTTAAAAAAAAAAGGTGAGGGGATATAAATACATCCGCACACGGGGTGGGGGTGAAGTGATACAGGGCTCGCCAGGGCCTGAGGAAGGAGGAGGGAGGAAATGGATGTTTTGTGCTGTTTACCCTTTTGAATTGCTTATTTCTTTTCTCTTTTTCAACCGCGGGGGCGGGTCTTACCTAGAAAACACTAATTCATTCCTTAGGTTCAAAAAATACAACTCTACGCCAGGCTAAAGCTGGAAATGGAAAAATCCCACAGCCCAGGAAGCAGGGGGTGGGTCTGAAACGGGGGTGCACCTGATTCCCACGGGCTCCCCTCGATTTGACAGGGGAGATCCTTGATTCCCAGCCAACCCAAGACCCCCGCCCCTCCCCCCAGAAGTCCTTCCGTTCTGGAAAACTCCTCAACATGTGGCGAGGCACTCGCTTCACATCTCTGAGCTGCAGTTTCCAGCCCTGGAAACCAGAACTCACTGGGTTTGCTGTAAGGATTCAAAGAGATAAGAAAAGCCCTAAGCTCAGGACCTGGAACTTGGCACAGACTCTGTTCCGGCAGCTGAGCGTCAAAACAGGAGGAAGAGAGTTTCTCATCACTGGAGGCAATCAAGCAGAGTCACTCTGGTTTACTCAAGCCTTCCAGATTAGAGGCTTGCCCTTTCCTCACCCCTTCATGCCCTGGCCTCAGGATTTAGCCCACAGCCTCTTTAAACCACCAGACTTGTGATTCACCCCACAACTAAAGCTTTCCAAACTGCAAGTCTTTGAAACAAGCCTGGGTAAGGAACCAGGTCTAGGGTCTTTGGTTTTCTGTGGGTTCACTCTCGTCCCGCCTCCCAGAGAAGCCTCAGTTTCCCACAAGTGAACAGGAAGCTAAAGGGTTCTTTCTGCTTATCTGCAGTATCTTAAGTGTTCATATAGAGAAAACATGTTCTGTGTGGTTTTATTTTCCTTTTTCTGTCATAGCATAGCAGTCTGGAGACCGCCCTAAATTCAAATCCAGAGTTGCCTACTTCCGAACTGAGTTTAATAGGTGACTTACTTAATTTCTCTGTGCCTCAGTTGTCCCAAGGGGGGGGCAGTCCTAATAATACAGTGCCTGGCACAGAGCATATGTCTGATCAAATGGTCTTTTACTATTCTATTTAAAAAAAAAAATTCAAGGTAACAATAATTACCGCTACTGGAAGAGGAAAGAAATGTACCCAACTACTTCTGGAGTCCCTTCTTCCCTGAGATTCTCAGACCTCTGCCCCCTTTCTCAGCCTTCCCAGAATTCCAGCTGAGTCCCGCACACAGCACTCAACAAATATTTGTCAAACCGGGAGAAAAAGAACGGTATCTTGTAATTTTCCATTTTAACATCCTGTCTTCCAGCTGCCCCCAAGGCTGTCCCGGGCCAAACCAGACAGAAATCAGAGGATCCCTGTCCCCTCCCCTCGCTCAACACGGCGTGTGAACTGCTGAGGGATCTCTTTGAGACTTAGTTTCCCCAGTTGCCCTCAGACAGGGGCATGGATCTTTTTGAATCCTAGCCATCCGGGAAGAGAGGGCACGGCCCAGCAAGTTGGGTGTGGCCATCAGCGGGGAAGACCCCTCCGGGAGGTAGGAGTAACCCTCTGGTGGGACTCCGGCCCACCCCCCCGGAGGTGGGAGGTTTGGCCGCATCCAGCAGTAGGGGCGCCCTGGTGGAGGGCCAAGGCCTCCGGGCCCGGGGGAGGGGGGACGGGAGGCCGGCCCAGACACCGCTCCTGCCCTTTTACGGTCTCACAGTGAGTGAGGCAGCACTAACTCGGACATCCGCCATCCGCCTTCCACGGTGCCTGGGACCGGAAACGCGGGGGGGGGGGGGGGGGGGGGGGGCGGGGCTGGGGAGCAGTGGGAGAGGAGAGTCCCCTGGGAAGAGGGTGGCCTGGCTCCCGAAAAATGCCCCCTCTCCAGGGCAGGCCTTGAAAAGACGTTGCTATAACGGGGGTAGGCAAGAGACCTTGAGGGTGGCTGTGGATGCCTCCTGGCTCCAAATTTTCCAGCACTTTCACATCAGAAGGAACACATGCGGAGGGGACTGTCTAATGGTCCTAAAAAGCAGTGCCACTCCTGCTGTCAGAGGGCAGAGGCGTGAGAACGTAAGGGGGAAGTGGGAGGATGTGGGCACCAGGGGGTTAATCCCCAGTCCTCCTCGGGGGGCCTCCCCCTCAAGCTGGGGGCTTTGGGGGCAGGAAGTCCCTGAGAGAGTGGAGGAAGGGAGATAGTATTGTCAGGCTCAGGCCCCAGGGGAGAGATTATGGGGGGCCGGGGGAGGGGAGAGTGGGGGAGGGTCTACTCCGGCCCCCCAGTCCACACCGGCCCCGCCCTCAGGTAAGCCCAGGAGTTCCGAAGGACGGAGCAAGACAGAATCCCTGGGTCCTTTGGGCCCCCCACCTCCAGGATTAAATTCCTGGGAAGATAGCTAGAGCCGTCTTGGAACCTGGGTCCCAGGGGGAGAGGGCTATGACCTTGAAGCTTTACAGCGCCCCCCCTCCAACCCCACAGCTCGGGATGGCCAGGAAGGGAGGCGGTGGTGAGAGCAGGGGGAGGCGCGTGGTGGGGAAAGCAGCCGGCCCACAGCGCTCCTTGCCCGCCCCCCCCACACCAGCTGTCTCGACAGGTGAGTCAGGAAGACAAAGGCCCCTCTTCCCCCAGCTGCCGCGCCCCCTCCCTCTCCAGGACCGCGCAGGTGGGGGCGAGGGGCCGCCCTCTGGCCCCGGGCCGAGGAGCCGCCCTCCGGGCTAAGCGCAGGAGCTCGGTCCTAGGCACCGCTCGTTTTAAGCAGAATGTGGGTGGGGAGCAGCGGGGGAGGGGAGTCCCAATCAGACCCTCGAGGCCGCGTCTGGATCCGTGGGTCCGTCCGCACCAACCTCCACAGGAGGACGAGAACCCCCCCTAATTTAGGGGGTTAAGTACCCGAAGTTAAGAAGCGAGGTCCCACTTGGGAAGGCTTTTTCCAGCGCCACGTAAAGGGAGACCCCGCAAACCAAGGTCTACGTCTCAAATCTCTCTTCCAGGTCCCAGAGACCCCCAAGCCGGTCCCCCCATCCCTCCCGGAGCCCAAGTTGAGATGTGAGGGGAGTCTGAGCCCTGCCTAAATCCTGGCCTCCATGCAGGGAGTATCTGCCAACTTGGAGGTTCTCTGAAAAGTCTTTAAGAAATTCGGGAGTCCTTGGAGCGCCCCTAAATCTGAGGGCTCACAGGAGAACCTCACAGGCACCACCCCCAGCCTTAGGAGTCATGACGAAGTGGTCAGTATTTGGGACTGGTCCAAGGGGGTTCGGCCTCAAATCCGAGGCCCCCAGTGCCCTGTCCCCAAATTCCAGCCCGGAGCAAGCTGGGGGAGGGGGACAAAGGCGGGGCGGGGAGCCCGCGCGGAGCGCGGAAGGGTTTGGAGACAGTTCGAGGCTCACCTCATGGCTGCTCAGCGGGAGGGCGGCGCACCCACGGGTGGGTGCTCCCGGGGCGCCCCTGGCTCAAGGTTCAGGGGTTCGGGGCTGGCTCCAGATTCTGCTCAGTCTCCCCCAGGGTCCCGCCCCATAGAGTCCGGCTTCCTGAGGGGAACGTGGACGGGGCCGGGCCGGGTCCTCAGGCGCCTCCTCCCTCTGGAGGTTTGATCGGGGGTCCCTGCGGCAGAAAGGGGGTGCGGCGTCCCGTCCCCGGCGCGCCCCCTCGGCCGGCGGCGGGTACAATGTTACTCTTACTACTGTACTTCTCTTCGCTACATTTCGTTCCAAAATTCCACTCCCCGCACCCACAATGCCCTGCGCCTTAAAGGGGCCGCGGACACCTCAAGACAGTGGGGGGGGGTTGAAGGGCGCTTAAAAGGGCAACGCGGAACCCTAGACTTCCGCTATTTACCTTTTCCCCAACGTTATTGCATAGGGATGCACGCCGGGGTCACCCCCAAATTAGGGGGAAAATTTGGTGGACGGTGAGGGATCCTTCCTGATCCCTCATTCTCTTCCACGATGGAAAGTCTTAGGAGGATCTTAATGGGGACACAATTTCTTCTCTCCCTCCCCAACGATTTCCCCACTTCTTCACATTCTGCTCAATTGGGGGGGGGGGCGTGAAGAGGATCCTCTGGTGAAGCATAGGTTCTCTCATATTTTCTCCCTTAAATGCTACCTTCAGACCCGCAACGTCTCTCTTCTGTGCCAATTTATGAAAGGTTACTAAGGGGTGAACCCCCTTCCCCAGCACCGGAGGAGGATGGGCGGAGAGGGCCCCATCCCTCTCACCGCCCCCCGCCCTTCCCGGGAAGGTGAGGAGGAAGTGGGCCGAGGGGGCGCGGCCGGCCGCTGACTCACAGCCGAGGGGTGGGGGGTGGGGGTGCGGCGCTGGACCTGGGTGGGGTTGGGACTCCCAGGTTCCCGTGTGGATAAAGCCCCTAGACCTCTCCCCACGCACGCCTCGCCGTGACTCAGTTTCGCCCGCAGAGGATGGCGGGATCATCCAGCGATAGGAGGGCACGGAGGCAGGGGCACCCACCCTAGTGCTGGCTCGTGCGAACCCCCTCCCCCCACGCGGCGGCTTGGGACTCAGCCCCAACACCCTCCCAGCCTTCCGCAGCGGGTCCCGCAGGCCCCGCCCCCTGTGACGCCACTGGTGGCCACTCCCCTCCCGTAGAGCGCCACCTGGCCAGGGTCAGGTGCCCTAGGCGTGGGCTGGGTGCCTAGGAAATCATCAGTTCAACGTGCACAAATGGGTAAACTGAGGCCTGGAGGTAAGGAATAAATCTGGGCCGTAGCCCTCTTGCCCGAGCCCTCAGAATCACAGCCCTCCTGCCTGGGTGCGAGGTAGGAGCGTAAAACCAACAACAGGGCCCAGCGGACCAGGTCGGGGAATCACCTTTCCCTGCCTTTACTCATGCCTGGCTCTCTACCTGGGTGCTGTTCTGACCTCCTTCACCTTATCCTTCGAGGCCACGCTCTGACATTAATTCTTCTCTAAAGAACTGAGTAATCTCCCCTACTCTCCCCTGCTCTGGGACGTCTTGAACACTGATCCACCTAGGTTATGATTATTTCCCACTGTGCCTCCTCAACTGTGCGTTCTTGGGGTACAGGGGTAGACGCGATCAGTTTTCATGCCTCACTCAACCCAGCAGAATGAGAACCTCAGTTCTTTGTGGCCTCGGGCAACTTTTTTCTCCTCTGTTGCTCAGCTTTCCCATCTGTGAAATGGGACAGCTAGTGTTTCTGCGTGCCACCTGCCCTTCAGTCCACAAGGTTTTCTTCCTTCCTTCCTTCCTTCCTTCCTTCCTTCCTTCCTTCCTTCCTTCCTTCCTTCCTTCCTTCCTTCCTTCCTTCCTTCCTTTCTCTCTCTCTCTCTCTCTTTCTTCCTTCCTTCCTTCCTTCGTTAAGATTTTATTTATTTATTTATTTATTTATTTATTTATTTATTTATTTATCAGAGAGAGAGAGGGAGAGCACAAACAGGGGGAACAGCAGGCAGAGGGAGAAGCATGTTCCCTACGGAGCAAGGAGCCCTGACGCCGGGCTTGATCTCAGGACCCTGAAATCATGATCTGAACTGAAGGCAGAGGCTTTAACCCATTGAATCACCCAGACGCCCCACCAGCGAAGTTTTCTATAAAGGTCCACATAGTAAATATTTGGAGCTTATCAGACATAGGGGCTCTTTCACATATTCCCTTTTTCCTCCAATCCTTTTATAAATGTAAAAACCAGGGGTGTCCTGGTGGCTCAGTTGTTAAGCATCTGCCTTGGGCTCAGGTCATGATCCCAGGGTCCTGGGGTCAAACTCTGCATCGGACTTCTTACTCTGTGGGAAGCCTTTTCTCCCTCTCCCACTCCCGCTGCTTCTGTTCCCTCTCTCGCTGTGTCTCTCTGTGTCAAATAAATAAATAAAATCTTTTTAAAAAATGTAAAAACCATTCTTAGTTCAGGTGCCCTACAAAACAGGTGGCAAGGGGCGCCTGGGTGGCTCAGTCACTAAGCCTCTGCCTTCCCCTTAGGTCATGATCCCAGGATCCGGGATCAAGCTCCACTTTGGGCTCCCTACTCAGCGAGAAGCCTGCTTCTCCCTCTCCACTCCCGCTGCTTGTGTTCCCCCTCTTTCCCCTCTCGCTCTCTCTCTGTCAAATAAATAAATAAAATCTTAAAAAAACAAACAAAAAACAGGTGGCAGGATCCCTACCTAGAGAGACTGACATGTACACAAGAAGACTGATCGAGGATCTTTGTGGTAACAGCGATGTGAGAACAAGAAATTGGAAATAGTTTAAGTGCCCATCAAAGGCACCTGGGTGGCTCAGTGGGTTAAAGCCTCTGCCTTCGGCTCAGGTCATGATCTCGGGGTCCTGGGATCGAACCCTGCATTGGGCTCTCTGCAAAATCAGCAAGGAGCCTGCTTCCCCCTGCCTCTCTGTCTACTTGTGATCTCTCTCTCTCGGTCAGATAAATAAATAATTTTTTTTTAAGATTTTATTTATTTATTTGACCGAGAGAGAGATCACAAGTAGGTAGAGAGGCAGGCAGAGAGAAGGGGAAGCAGGCTCCCTGCTGAGCCTGATGGGGGGAGAGGGGGGCTCAATCCCAGGACCCTGAGATCACGACCCAAGCCAAAGGCAGAAGCTTTAACCCACTGAGCCACCCAGGCACCCCAAGTAAATAAAATCTTTAAAAAAAAAGAAAGAAAAGAAAATGCCACGTTCCATCTAGCCTCTAGGCTTTTGCACTGGCTGCGCCTCAGGACACTCTTGTTTGGGAGGCTTGCATGGCTGGCCCCTTCTCAGACATCTTCTGGGTTTAAAACCCCAGGTGGAAAACTGAGCAGCTGAGGGGTAGGGGGTAGAAAGACTTTTCATTTTTTTAAAAAGAGATTTTGTTTATTTATTTGACGGAGAGAGAGCACAAACAAGGGGACCTGAAGAGGCAGAGGGAGAAGCAGGCTCCCCACTGAGCAGGGAGCCCGATGTTGATGCAGAATTGGACTTGATCCCAGGACCCTGGGATCATGACCTGAACCCAAGGCAGATGCTTAACCAACGGAGCCACCCAGGTGCCCCAAGACTTCTCTCTCTTTCTTTCCCTTTCCTTTCTTTCTCTTCTCTTCTATTCTCTTTTCTTTTCTTTCTTAGATTTTATTTATTTATTTATTTGAGAGAGAGAACACAAGCAGGCAACGAGAGAGAAGCAGGATCTCTGAACAGAGAGCCAGATACAAGGCTCGATCCCAGGACCCTGGGATCATGACTTGAGCCGACACTTCACCTACTGAGCCACCCAGGCGCCCCAAGACTTTTCATTTTTTACATCATTTTGTACCCTTTGAATTTTGAACCAAGTGAACTTTTCCCCCATTCAAAAAATAAAATAAAATAAAATAAAATAAAACAGGGGCACCTGGGTGGCTCAGTGGGTTAAAGCCTCTGCCTTGGACCCAGGTCATGATCTCAGAGTCCTGGGATCGAGCCCCTCATGGGGCTCTCTGCAGAATCAGCAGGGAGCCCGCTTCCCCCTGCCTCTCTGCCTACTTGCAATCTCTCTGTCAAATAAATAAATAAAATTAAGAAAAAACCAAAACAGTCGCCCCATAGACATCTTATCACCCTGTACTGTTTTATTTTCCTTGAGACACTTATCAGCATCTGAGATGATATTATCAGTTCCCTTGTTCTCTGTCTCCCCACATTTGAGGAGGTGGCTTTTCCCCCACCCGCACCCCCGGAAGGGGAGGGGCGGGATCTCAGTGGTTCTGCCTGGCTGATGGCCAAAAGCAGGGCCCAGCACACAGCAGGTGCCTCAGTAGGTATCTGCCAAGTGAGAGACAAATAATGTCTGGGTTGTTGTTTTTTCTACAAGAGAAATTTATTTTGAGTTACATATCATTAAAATTGAATAATCAATACTCTCCCCTAACTCTCCCCAAAACAGATGAAGAATGGGAAGGGAAGAGAAGGTTATCGAACTAGGTGACCATGCAAGGGTCCATTTCAGCTCAAAATATTTCAAAAACACTTGTTCAGTCTTGTTC
Source organism: Procyon lotor (assembly GCA_028646535.1). Classification (NCBI taxonomy): domain Eukaryota; kingdom Metazoa; phylum Chordata; class Mammalia; order Carnivora; family Procyonidae; genus Procyon; species Procyon lotor. The sequence continues at coordinate 11,622 of JAQQSY010003604.1, forward strand.
AGTGGTTCTTTTCTTTTCTATTTTCTCTTCAGTTCAGAGGGTGGTTGGAATTTCCCCTCTCATAAGACTTTCTGTGAGAGGGAAGTAGGAGAAGGGGAAATAAGCCTTCTGGGGTTCCTCCATCCGTTTGTCTTCCTTCCGCTGGTCTGTGTAGCTGGGGAAGGAGAGTCTTCTTCCTTAGTTCCTTTGAGGCCCTGGCTGGGTAGAGGGTCCCCAAAGGGCAAGAGCTGTCAGGACTCCGAATCCAAGGAAGAGTGCAAAAGGGTGCCGGTGGCCTTTCCCACCCCGTCCGGGCCCTTCTGGAACAAAGAAGGTGGGCAAGGGCTAATAAGAACCTCTTCTCAGTTCTCAGTATCTGCTCCCCTCTCTACTGGAATCACCACGGCTATTTTCCTTTGCGGGGCCGCCATTCCCCATCTCCCAATCCGTCAGGTTTGCGCGGAGTGGACCTCAGCCCCAAGCGGTAGGCGTTGGCGGCCGACCCGGCCTGGCCAGTCAGAGACGGTGTGACTGGTCAGACATGTGGTCCAGGGAGGCCAATGAGGACCAGCCGCGGAACCAGGGCTTCCGCCACTAGGAACCTGGTGAGCTCTCTCCCCTGGGGATGTTGGGCTCCCGGGACTTGGGAGGCTAGAGCCGCAACTCTCTGCTAGCTCAGGCAGGGATCCTGCCTGCAGATGAAGTCAGAGATGAGAAAGTAAAACTAAGAGGTGGTTCCTGATGACATCATCTGACAACTGGAGCAGTCGTGCCTTCGGTCCTTGAGGCCTTCAATTACGTGACCCAGTAAGTTCCCTGTTTTGCTTTCCCAGGTGGAATTGGGTTTCTGTCAACTGCAGATCAGACAGTCTTGACAAATACCCACCACTGCTGCTGGGGAATCATCATCTATCAGTCACTCTCCCCCCCTCGGGTTATTTACCCCAACTCCCTTCGCCTCGCAAAGGACTGGGGGCTTAAGCCCCAGGTCCTTCCCTCCTATTTTCTCCCTGACTCCCATCCCCTGCCTTAGTTTATGTGGCTCTACCCACCACCTCTTCGGACAGCTCCAAACTCTCTCTCTCGGCCCGATTCACCACTTCTCTCATCCAAGACCCAGGCCATCCTCAGAGATGTCCCCTGGTGGTCTCTGCGGTACATTCAGGGCTTGGGATTGGTCATAAACATTCCTGGAATTTTTCTGCCTTATTTATGAATGGAGGGGGTGGTGCTTGGGATGATGGGACTT
>JAQQSY010003605.1:0-12846 GCA_028646535.1 Procyon lotor
GGGTTGTGGACAATGGGGAGGGTATGTGCTATTAAGTGCTGTGAAATGTGTAAGCCCGAAGATTCACAGACATGTACCCTGGGGCAAATAATACATTATATGTTAATAAAAATTAATTAAAAAAAAAATTGCCAAATGGGTTGGTTCTACTAAAAAAAAAAAAAAAAAAAAAGCATAAACTGAATGTTATTCCAGCTGACAAAGACTAACAGGGACTGGACTTACCCTCCTAATAAAAACAACTAAAAAATGACAATAAATTTGAAAAAAACAACTTTCAAGAAACTAGACATGAATCAATAAGAGAATGATCCCTGAGAGACAGGAGACAGTCAAGAAAAAAGTAAGCTCAATGATTTCCCCAGTTCACTGCCATGAGAGTTTCCAGCCCGTGTTACAGAGAAAGTCAACCCAAGCAGAAGCTGGCAGATTCTATGAGTGGGGAAAGCAGAAATGAGAATATAGGGAGACTAAGGTGGCTAGAGTTCTCAAGACAGTATACTGGGAAGAAAAGAGCTACACAAAGAAAGAACTCCAGATATCTGCAGCTATTCCTTTCAAAGTACTCAGCTACATACTGAAGTGTGCATTTATGTGAGAAAAATAACCCAAACCAAAAAAAGGACCACCTGAAATTATTAGAGACAGTAAACATTCTGGAAAGCATGATTCATAGGCATTGGGTAGTGAACTCAGAAGGATCTTGCCTCAGTTATAAGGATACTTAACCCTAGATTAGATCTAGCACTGCTCTGCTCCTATCTAAAAAAAAAAGAAAAGAAAGAAAAACAAAAACAATAACGTATCCCAAAATTTTCAAATCCTTATCAAATCACTATATTTTGTCCCAGAACTAAGCTCAAAAACATTAAGAATACAAAAATATTCAGCATCCATTAAGGTAAAATTTACAATGTCTGGCATCTGTTTAAAAAAAATCATCAAAGTTGCAAAGAAACAGAAAACACAGCCCAAAGTGAGGAGAAAAATCAATCAAGAAAAAATCATTCTTGGGCACCTGGGTGGCTCAGTGGGTTAAAGCCTCTGCCTTTGGCTCAGGTCATGATCTCAGGGTTCTGGGATTAAGCCCCACATCGGGCTCTCTGCTCAGCAGGGAGCCTGCTTCCACCTCTCTCTGCCTGCTTCTCTGCCTACTTGTGATCTCTCTCCCTCTGTCAAATAAATAAATAAAATCTTAAAAAAAAAAACAAAAAGAAAAAATCATTTTTGGGGTGCCTTGGTGGCTTAGTTGGTTAAGCGTCTATCTTAAGCTCAGGTCACCTGGGATTGAGTCTTGCATTGGGTTCCTTGCTTGGTGAGGAGTCTGCTTCTCCCTCTCCTTATGATTCTCCCTGTGCATGTGCTCTCCTGCTCTATCTCTGTCAAGTAAATAAATAAAATCCTTGAAAAAAAGAAAAATCAATCTTTAAAAATAAGCAGATAGTGCCATTAAAACATTATGATAACTGTACTGTGTATTTGAGAAATTTTAGAGACTTATATAAGCTATATAAAAAATTCAAAATAAACTTCCAGAGATGAAAACAACAGTCTGTGAGATGCAAAGTAAGCTAGATTGGAATAACAACAGATTAGATACTGCTAAGAAAAAAAGTTTAGGAAACTTAAAGTCATAACAAAATAAAAGATTCAAAAAGAAACACAGAGTAAACAAGAATAAAAAAATAAAAATGACCACAATGTCAGTTAGCTGTGGGACAACTTCAAGTAGCCTAAAATAAGTGCAACTGAAGTCCCCATAGTTAGGAAGAGAGAGAGAACAGAAAAAAATATTGGGAGAAATAATGGCCAAAATCTTTTCAAGTACGATAAAAACAATAAGCCCATATATCCAAGAAGCTTAATTAACCCCAAGCTCTAAATATCGTAGCATATATTACTAAATTGTTCAAAGCCAATGATAAAGACAAAATGTTAAAAGCAGCCAGAGGGGGAAGAAAACCTGTTATGTACGAGGAACAAAAGTAAAGATGACAGTAGATTTCTGTCACTGAAGTCAGTAAAAGAATATTATTAAGGTACTAAAAGATAAAAATGATAAACCTAGATTTCTAAACTAAACAAAAATATCTTTTGAAAATGAAGGTGAAATATTTTTCCAGACATACAAAATCTGAAAAAATTCATCACCAGAAAACCCATACTATACGTGGCAAAGGAAGAAAGGGACTATAAATAGTAATTTATGGGCAATATATAAGAATTTTTTTTTATTTAAAGTTCTCTAAAAGATAATTGGCTATTTAAACAAAAATTATAACCATGTTAATGTAGGGTTTATAATATCTGTAAAAGCAAAATTAATGAAAAACAGCACAAGAGTGGGAAGAGGAGATATGGAAGTCTACTATGATAAGGCTCTAATAGTACACACTGAAGTATAGAATCAACTGAGGGGAACCTGTGTTGAGTCAAAGACATAAACTATAAACCCTAAAGCAACAATTAAAATAACCAAACAAAATTATAATGAATAAACCATCAAAGGAGATAAAATGGAATCATAAACTATATTTGTTTAATTTGACTAATCTAAAAAGTGGCAGAAAAAGAGAACAAAAAATAGATGAAAAAACAAATATTAAGATGATAGATTTAGGGGCGCTTGGGTGGCTCAGTGGGTTAAAGCCTCTGCCTTTGGCTCAGGTCATGATCTCAGGTCCTGGGATCGGGCTTTCTGCTCAGCGGTGAGCCTGCTTCCCCTTCTCTCTCTGTCTGCCTCTCTGCCTACTTGTGATCTCTCTCTGTCAAATAAATAAATAAAATCTTTAAAAAAAAAAGATGATAGATTTAAATGACCCAAACTAATAATTAACAATCTACATTAAATGTAAGTGGTCTTATTATCTGGATTCAAAGACAAAGATTGCAAAACTGCATTTTTTAAAAAAAGTAAGACCCAACCGTATGCTCCCTACAAGAAATACATTTTAAATATAAAGTAATAAATACTTTAAAAATGAAAGAATGGAAAAAAACTATATTATACTAACACTAGTCAAAAGAATCAGTTGAAGTTGGTTTCTGAGCAAAGAATATTAGCAGGGATAAAGAAGTCCATTTCATAATAATGAAAATGTCGAAGACATTATGATTTTAAACAGTCATGCAACTAATGACAGAAATTCAAAATATATGAAGCAAAAACTGATAGAACTCCAATAAGAAATAGGAAATCTTGAAATCTCAGGATTTTTTAAAAAAGATTTTATTTGTTTGTTTGTTTATTTATTTATAGAGCACCTATGCGTGTGTGGGCTGGAGCAGGGGTGGAGGGTAAGAGCACAGGAAGAGAATCTCTAGTAGACTCCATGCTGAGCACAAGCCAGATGCAGGGCTCAATCACCTGAGCCACCTAAGCGCCCCTGAAATCTTAGGGATTCCACCCAACGACAACAAATTCACATTGTTTTCATGTGTAGATGAAAAAATTTAGATAGATAAATTAAATAAAAACCCAGATGGAATATGTATTGGCAACAAAATAAATATCAAAACATCTTAAAAAATCACGGCATACCAAGTATGTTCTCTGTAATCAAAGCAGAATCAAAACAGAAAGATCTCCGGAAAATCATCAAACATTTGGAACAAAATAATATACTTCTAAATAACACATGGTCAAAAAAGAAATAAAAAGAGAAATTGAGTACTTTGAATGAAAATAAAAATAAAACAGCTAAATTTATGAGATGCTGGTAAAACAATACTTAGGGAGGAATTTTTACCAACACATTCCTATATTAAAAAGGAAAAATGCCTCATATCAGAGACCTCAGATTCCACTTCTAAAAACTAGAAAAAGAGGACAGAGTAAAACCAAAGTAAAAGAAAAGAAATATTAAAGATAAGAGTGAAAATTAATGAAATAGAAATAAATTAATGAAACCAAAAACTGGTTATTTGAGAAAAATCAATAAAATTGACAAAATTCTAGCTAGGCAGAACAGACAATAGAGAAAGAAAATAAAAACCACCCAGTAAGAAATGAAAGAGACGGTTTCACTATATATACTAAAAATAGTAAAATGATGATCAGTGCATATTACAAACAACTTTATGCCAAAAAAATAAGCTTAAAAAAAATTAAATGGACAAAATTTTTAAAAGACAGAAACAAGATTTTAAGAAGAAATAGATAACCTGGATAGCCTATATCTATTAAAGAACAAGAAGTTAAAAATTTTCCCAAAAAGGAAATTCCAAGCTCAGATGGCTTCACTGATAAGGATAAAATAATAGTTCTTCACAAACTCTTCCAGAAAATTGAAAAAGGAGGGAATCTTTTCCTATTCATTCTAGAAAGTCAGTATTACCCTGCACCAAAACCAGATTTTACAAAACAAGAAAACTACATATTTATATTTTTTATGCATATAAATGCAAGAATATTAACGAAAAAGTTTGCAAATTGAATACAGCAATATATCACATGAAAAAAATAACATGACTTATTGGAGTTCATCCTACAAATACATTATTTAGAGACTTGACTAGTACCACACATGAGCTAAAGTCATGAGTGGAGATGCTTCTGGGACAAAGAAAATGGAGGGAAAGAGTAGGGGGGTAGAATATTGATTTTTTAAAGAGCCATGTTGAACTCTTAAACTATGTATAATACTGATAAAATGGACATCAACAAAAGGACTTATATTCAGTACAGATTTTAGCACATTAACCAACTATGGCATGAATTTTAAATTGATTATAAATTGATTCTTAAAGCAAAGAATATTTCACCATTTGAACTTGCGATAGTCTTCATCACCTATTGTATGGTAGTAGCTAAATATAGGTGTCTAAACATATAAGCACATTTATGTATGGATTTAATGTGGATGATGTTCCCCTAAGAATATCAGCAGGCCCTAAGCAGCAGAATAGAGACATAACATCACATTAAAGTTACACAGTGTCATCCTAAAGTGAAAAAAGGGCTTCCCACTCAGTTAAAAAAAAATTTGAATACAACCTGATTGAGGTTGTATTCAAGGTAAGAAAGGCTATTTCTTACCTCAAGAAAGAATACATCAAACAGAAGGAGCCTTGGTCAGCAAAGTAAATAAAGTAAAATTAGAATCTTCCTGGTAAATGTTGGCAATGTTCATTCAAGGCCCGCCCAAGGAAGAAGGTGCTCTGTTTACATAACACAGCCGATGACCCTGGTGGCTTTTCTGTCCCTAGTGAAGAAACAAATTCACCCATCTTTCATTACCTGCTGCCATTAAATGTTTGAGTCACTTAACCAATTCTCCTTTATTCTCACGCCAGGCCCATCACAAAACTATAAAGATCAGATAATAATCACCAGAGGACACAAATAGGTAGCAACCTTGATAGCTGCATTTCTCATTGGAAATTATTATAATATATGTTTATTTTCATCTAGGCTAAAGTGGGTTCCTACATAAGATATTAGTCAACATTTAATATGCTGGAAAATATTTTTTTTTTTTAGTTGGTAATTCTGAGTTAGTGGTGATGAAATAGAGGATAATATTTTCAAAACTGTTGGGGAATATGTGTCTGAGATAAAGCTGAAGAGCAACATATATTCTAATCTTAAAATATCGACTTACATTTGGGATTAAAAATTTTCTTTCTCTGAGTTGTAATGATCCTGGGAAACATTTAAAATGCTCGAGAGCTTTTGAACTTAACTGGTGAAGTGTTAAACTAGTTCAGATAAAGCAGTTTAGCTTAATTGTAATTGTTTTGTGTGATGTTTAAAAAAAAATCCACTTACACATTAAAAAAAAAATCTCTGGAGCTGAATATATATCATAGTTTATGTCTACTATATAAATTGCAGCTTTAGTAGCTCAAGGGTACCCTAGTAGTCTTGAGAAGATAATGCAATTTACAATTTACTAAATTATTCCCTAGGCAGTTTACACAGTAGGAGTGTATGATCTATTAAAGTCAAAGTACAATTTATGTAAAGACTATAATTCATCTTAGCCAAGAGGTTATTTCAAGTTAAATATTGGGAATTTAATCATTCTCTCAGGTAAGAATGACTTGTATTTTAAAAAAATACAATGAAAAAAATGTTTACAATTCCATCATGATCTTTGAGATCAATTTGTATAAGTAGTAAAGCACATTTTAAATTAACACTTGAATTCTGATTTTTCTACTAAAATTTTTTAGATTTGAATTACTGCATATGGAATTTTATAAAAGGGAGAGTTAGAACAGCCCCATTAACCCAGAAGGAAAAGTCCATAAAACATGAAGCAGGAACTAGGAAAAACTCTTTATTTTTCATAGCTTAAACTAAGGATTCCCTAATTTTCCACAAACTTTGATTTACTTTTTTCAGATGCTTAGGGAAGACTTATTATTCATGGGTGTTTCGTGTATAGGACAGAAATAAATCAATAATTTTCAAATACTAATCTGTGAATGTCTACAATGTCTCTGATTTCAGCAAAAACAAAATGGCACCTCCAGTGAGATGTTGATCATTCTTGGCTCTGAATCATGGAATAGAAGGTGAAACAAGAAATGAAGACAAGAGAAATATGGAGAAATCTGTAGGCAATTGACCAAGAATTTTGGACATCCATTTTCTGTAAGTACTCAGCCTGGATGATTTTCATTTTGTTTTGCTTAGACCAGGAGCACAGGCAGTTAATGGCATATCATCCTGTCTCAATTGCTTTGAATGTTGACACCTACTTCTACCCTTTTTGATCATGCATCCATTAGTTTAGCAAACATTTATTAATATCTGCATGCTAATTGTAGCTATTACTCCCAAAAATCACTTTTAAATGATCCATCTTTAGTCAAATCCATCTTTAGTCAAGAAGTCCTTAACTAAAGTCTTTCTTCTCTACATTCCTTCTCTATCTAGTAATGTGTTTGGCCATAAACTTGCAGCATTTAGTGCTGTCTAGCTGCTCTTCAGTAAATCAAATTCCCTGAGGAAGTAGGTAAAAGGAGGAGCTTTTGTTTCATTTCTAACCTACAGTACAGTATGGCACCAAAGCCTGTCCTTCACTGAAAATCTTGAAAATCTTCTCACCATTTTCTCCTCAGAAGTTCCACTCTATCTCTCCAATTTATCTAAGATAGTTTAAAAAGAACAAATCCATACAAGCATTCATCATTTGAGGATTTTTTTTCCTTGTTTGTTTTGAAAAGGAGTTCATATCTTGAATGAATATTTAATAGGTAGAATTTCAGGGAGTGTTGCAAAATAAAATGAGGATTTCAAGCAAAATGAAGCAATTTCTTTTTTGTATTTTTGAGGAGGTTGAAAAGGTCTGGAGGTCCCTGTTTCCCTTGCACTGTATGGCAGGATGATAACTTATTTTTCTATAAGCCTGGCCCTGATCTCCCTGAACCTGGACAAATAACTACTTCAACTTTGTTAAGCCTAGAAATAGTTTAAGTATTACATTAAGTGTGCCTTGAAAACAAATATTCAGAGAATCTGACTTTAAAAACCTAAAAGGAGAGGAGAATAAATTGTGGGTGGGGAGAGTTAAATTTGTGGAAGTTAAGTAAACAGGAAAGCAAAAACTGAAAAATATATAGCTACGTCTGAAAAATAATTAAACTGAGTTCCTGACATTAAAAATTTCTAATAGTCCAAACAATATGTACAAAACATTTTAGTTATAATTCTTTGAATAATTTGACTGGATATTTTTGAAATAATTAACAAAGTGGGAGAAAAATTGTCTTGTGTATAAAGTTTATCTATGAAACAAGATTTTAATAATTTTTAATACCACCAGAAAAGAATGCTCTGCTTTCACAAGTCTTAATAATAAATAATAAATCTAAAAGAGACAAAAAATATATCCCAAAGTCATAAAGCAACTGCAGAAAATCTATTAGATATAACTAGTTCTTCAATGTATATGCAGGCTACTTTACAAAGATCCACACTTTCATTTTTACTATAATATTTATATTTTCCAAAGATATTTCCATGAATAGAATATACTGAACTTGAACACTGAAATAATAAAAATGAATGCAAATGCTGAACACAAAGAAACAACAGAAATAAGACCACAATTTATAGAAATAGTAAAAATAGATAACTATAATTTGTTAAGATGTGTTAAATTTGGGGCTTGTTAACATTACATTTCTCCACACTTGATTCTTGGCTAACACGCTGAGCTCACATACATACAGAGAGTAATTATTCTTCAAGTTCAATGAAATAGAAACCAAAGTACTCTAGAGAAGATCAACAAAGCAGAAGTTGGTTCTTTGAGGATAAAAAGCCTAACAAAACAGATAAATCCTTAGAAAAATTGATCAAAAATAGAGAAGACATAAACAATATAAAAAAGGAGATAAAGAAGAGACTAAAATGATAAGAGAATATATGAATAGCTATATGGCAATGATTTTGAAAGCAAAATTTACAATTGTCAAAAAAAAATGCATCTCATCAGAATTGACTCAGTAAGAAATAAATATCTTGAGTAATCCTAAAAACATATTTGACACATACTCCCTCCTCATGTTAATGATAAAAATGTTGAAGAGGAAGTATTCTCTGAAATGCTGCTAGAACCTTACCTTCAGGTTAAGAGATCATTATTAATCAACAAGGTAATAGATGTCTGTCATGATTCTGAGCTATAATTTTAGATTGACATTATTTATTCATGTAGGTTTTTAGTGAGCACTGCTTCCTTTTCCAAAGAGGTCATAATTAATGATTAATCTTATACCACTAATGTGTTAATCAGTAGTCAAAAAATCTCCCCACCTTTCTCCTTCTCACTGCCCCTGCATTAGTTGATAGGTTCATGATTTCTTGTATCAAAAATTATAAAAGCTTCCAAAGTATGGGTTGTTTTTTTTTTTGCCAACCGCAATTAATTAATCTTTCTACTAATCAACTTTAAAATACTTTTAGATAGGGCGCCTGGGTGGCTCAGTGGGTTGAGCATCTATCTAACTCTTCATTTTGGCTCAGGTTGTGATCTCAGGGTCATGGATCAAGCTCCACATCTGGCTCTATCCTCAGTGGAGGGTCTGCTTGGGATTCTCTCTCTCTCTCTCTCTCCCTCTGTCCCTCTTCCCACTCATGCTCTCTTTTTCTCTAAAATACATAAATAAATCTATAAATAAATATATACATATATATTTAAAACTTTACCTCAAATTAATAATCAAGTAATTTTAATCAGTCAAGATATTTGACCATTTTTAGCCTCCAGTGATGATATATAGTTTGATTCTCTCATATCTGCTTCTTTTAAAATAATATAAATATATGAATATAAACATATATAATAATATTAAAACAATATAAGTATACATATTTATTTTGTATATACATAAAATATGCATACATAAAGCAATATAAATATGTGTTTGTGAGTATACAGCTGTTTTCAAAATCCCCAAAGAAATCCAATCTTGTTAATTCTTAGCAAAATCTATAAAATTCAATATGGTTTCTTATATTAAAATATCTAGTATATTCATTTATTATTTCTCTGTCACCAGAAAAATCAAGAGATCACATTAATCCCTAATGCAAACAAATGGATCATATTTGTTTATTTATATAAAAATACCTACCATTTCTTTATCTGAAAAAATAAGGTTATTTATAAACCTAATATTTATGAACAATATTTATGAACAAATATTGAACTAATAAATTCTCTCAGATCACCTAATGCAAAACTATACTGTTAGGTATTTTAGTATTTTGGTACTTAAGAATCTACTATTATATCCTTAGAAAGGAATATCATTGAATTATATGATAAATCTGAAGAAAATATAAATGTAAACACTTCGGAAGTAGGAAAAAGGTCCTTCGATGTACACATTCTTTTTGGCAGTTGATTATAATCTCATCTCTTAATACATAGGACAATAAATACCAGGGTCTATTAGATCAAAATTGGAGTTTCAGTGAAAAAATTTAGTTTTAAAGTAATAAAGTTCCTCTATGACCAAATTATGGAACACTCTTAGATATCTTTATCACATAGTTAAAGGCAAATTTAATAATGTAACTGCCAATATTGCCTTTATCATAGAAAAATGAAAAAAAATTTTTTTCAGAAATGTATTTGAAGAAATAGTCCCCAGGGAAGAGCAAGACAGAACAAAAAAGTAAGGGCACAAACCCCCAAATAACACATAGACAAACACATACTCAGGTAATGAATGCACAATGAAATTGAGTTAAAATTTCCTCTCAGTTGAGACCTGAGAATGATCTCAATTCCCTATGCAGAATGTTAAAAGAAGAAAAGCCAAAGATTAAAAAGACAAAATACATTCACACACATTTTAAGCTACTTTATTCGGTTATTATGTAAGGGAATTTTTTTAATAAAATATTTTTTTCTGATCAACAAGCTAACATTTTTTACTATATTTAAGTGATGCTAAAATAGTCAACTAAATGAAAAGAAAAACACTCCCAACACAAAAAAAGTTTAAATATTACTTTCAGAGTTTAGAGATTTTGAGAAATTTAAGCTTCCCAACAGTTGTGATATAATGATATTCTATATATCAAATGAAATTAATACAAGATGAGATGACTCTTTCATCACAGCAGGCAGACTAAAGTTTAAAAAAAAACTGAATATGAATCAAGTTATTAGGTATTTAAAGGGCAACTCAGGTATGCAGCAATACAGAAATATTTATCTTGAGCTGAGATTTTAATATGCTATATAGTCAAAGGTATTTTTAAGAAATGGCATTATTTTAAGAATAACTGCTAAATTTGAAAAATGTCCCTCCTTCCTTTTCCTAAAAATTCTACTTAACTAGATATAAAAAGACTCCTTTAGTCTCTTTATATTGATTGCTACATTTATGTAAAGGATACAGTGAAAAAAATTCTGCAGTTGCCACATAATACACAAATCTTATTTTAAGTAATTCTCTTATGAATGCTAATAACTTCCTATTCTGATCTAAACATCTGCTTATGATTCCTCACTGTCTGTGATAATGTGCTTGGATTTTTCTCAAGTTTTAATACCACATATCAAATGAGAAATCCATTTTTAGTTCTGTATGTCACAATTTTAAGTAAAATATGTGGTATTACCTAAACTAGGAAATGTGTGTTTCTCATAATACAAATATATACAAGATTCTAAGAAGTGAACTTATTCACTGTTTATTTCTTTCTCAAAGATTAGCCCCTATTCTTGTCTTTGTTGAAAATGCATTAAAATATAGGTGGGGCTGCATACTTGTGTATGTTTATGAAATAATTTCACTGATTTTTTATTTTATAGACAGAATATATTTAAAATCTTACACACAGGATACCTGAGTGGCTCAGTCATTAAGCATCTGTCTTCGGCTCAGGTCATGATCCCAGGGCTGGGATGGAGCCCCATATCAGGCTCCCTGCTCAGTGGGGCTCTCTGCTTCTCCCTCTCCCTCTACTTGCTATTCTCCCTGCTTGTGCTCTCTCTCTCTCTCTCTGTGTCAAATAAATAAGTAAATTTTCCTCTTAAGATTAGGAATAAGACAAGGATGTCTAGTCTTACCACCTCTATGCAACATTGTCCTAGAGAGCCCAGTCAAGGCAATTAAGCAAGAAAAATAAATAAAAGGCATCCAAATTGGAAAGAAAAACTTTCAAAAAACCTCTTCAGCAAGGTTGCAGAATACAAAATCTATAAACAAAAATTTTTGTTTCTAGAAACTAAAATGAGCAATTTGAAAAATGAAATTAAGACAACAACCCTATTTACAGTTGCATCTAAAAAGAAGAAAATTCTTAGAAATAAATTTAACAAAATGCAAGATATTTATCCTAACTTGTAAAATATCACTGAAAAAAAATAATGATCTAAATATTTGATGAGATATGCTATGGTTATGGATAGGAATATTCAATACTATTAAGTTTGCAATACAGATTCAATAAAGTTGAATTGATCTGCATTTAAGTTACCTACAAATTCAATGAAATCCCTATCAAAATTCCAGCATCTGAAAATGAGAAGTTGATCCTTAAATTCATATGGAAATTCAATAGATCCATAAAAACCAAAACAAGTCTTAAAAAACAAAAGCTAAGTTGGAAGACTTATAATTATCAATTTCAAAACTTATTTTAAAAATATAGTAATCAATACAGGTGTCACTGGCCAAGGATAGACATGGATTAATGGCATAGAATTGAAAGTCCAGAAATAAACCCTTACCTTTATGGTCAATTGATTTTCAACAAGAGTGTTCAAAAAATAAAACATGAAAGAAATCTTTTCAACAATGGTTCTGAGACAACTGGATATCCACACACAGAAGAATGAAACTGAACCCCTTCCTCACACCAAACAAAAAGCTGGCCTAAAATGGACCATAGACCTAAACATAAAAGTTAAAAGTGTAAAATTCCCAGAAGAAAACATAAGAGGAAATATTTGTGTCTTTGGGTTAGGCAATGGTTTCTTGGAAATGACAGTGAAAGTTCAAGGGATGAAAGAAAAATATATATACATACTAGACTTTCAAAATTAAAAATGTTTGTCCTTCAGAAGACACCATCAAGAGTGTGAAAAGATAACCCACATAATGGGAGAAAATACTTGCAAACGATATCCTTGGTAAAGAATTTTTATCTAAAATATGTAAGGAATTCTTATAACTCATAAATAAAAAAAATATAAAGAATTCCATTTAAAAATAGGCAAAGGATATGAATTAACATTTCTCTTAAAAAGATATAAAAATAGCCAATTAGCACATGAAAAGATGCTGAGCATCATTATTTATTTGGGAAATATAAATCAAAACCATAAATGACTTTGGCCACACTTGGAGGACCATAACAAAATCATGACA
>JAQQSY010003606.1:0-12845 GCA_028646535.1 Procyon lotor
AAAGGCCAGAGGACGGGGTGGCCGAGGTCCCTGTAGGTTAAGAGTTACATCACCACTACTAGTACGTGGCAAGGTTGGGACTGGAACTCAGGGCTCTCGAGCTCAAGTCCTCCCCATCTCACAGAGAGGAGCAGGTGCGGAGCGCCTGCCCAAAGTCTCCGGGAGCCGGGCTGACGGTCAGCCGTGGTTTTCAGGGCTGGTGTTGCCTTCTTATCTTTGTACAGGACTCCCAGGCCTCAGCACAAATGCCCATTGACCCGGAACCATACTAAGGGTGTGTGGGTGCAAATCTAGAGCCTTCCACGCAGACATAGTGACATATGGTTCTTGCTTTTCGTGATGAGGCTTTTGACTGTCATCCGGTAGATACTCCCTGGGCACCTTGATGACGAGTCTCTTGGGTGCTGAGCAGTTTTGGGGAAGAAAACAAAACAATAAATGACTATTTTTGTCCTTGGCTCATCAGACCGGCATTTGCAGTGGGGAAATAAAGCAGAAGCTTCAAGGGACCGGAAAGAGCCAAGGACTAACAGCTACGGCCTCTCTGAGTGTGGAGAGTGGGCAGCCAGGTTTGGGAGGGCTGGACAGGGCCAGAAAAGTTCTGTGGGTGAGGGGAGCTTGGTCGGGGCTTCGAAGGGCGAGGGGGGCTGGATCCGGAAGGGATGGTGGTGGCAAAAGTCTTGGGGGCTCCGTGCGTTCCGTGATTATCAGGAACCTGGCACGATTGCAGCAGAAACCAATGTCCACGCAACTTGAAGGGGATCGGTGAGTGGCCCGGACCTCATTCAGAGCTGTGGCTGAGACGGACCAGATGTGTGCACGTAGGAGCCTCCCGTAAATTCGTCCTGTGCCTTACACTAGCGGAGAAAGTACCCTCCACGCTGGATTTGGTGCCCCTGGACTCTGAAGTGAAGGGTATACGGCTCTGGTCAGGTTCTTGGGCAGCTTTGGAGTAAGACAGGCCAAACCAGAGCCAGCAGAAGGTTCCCATAACAGCAGCGATGGGCCAGCCCTCTTGGCTCGAGGTGGCAACCTTCCCGGCACACGCACCTGCCCCAGGAGCTCTGTTCTGTCCCCTGGGAGCAAGAAGGAGCCGACAGCTCCCTCTGGAGCAGCCGGGGCTGGGGTAAGTCCATGCCCTCAGAAGACTCACCATCCCCCCCAGCCCCCGGGTCTCATGCTTCAGCCTTATTGGCATCCCCTGCAGGGCGGGGCCCCACTCCCGGGGTTTCTGATGCAACAGGTCTGGGGTGTGGCCTGAGAATCTGCACGTCTAACAAGGTCCCAAGTGATGCCGCTGCTGCCCATCTGGGGACCACCCTCTGAGAGCCGCTTGTTCAAGATGGGGTCCCAAACTTCGGGTGCCCGAGAGTCCCCTGGGCCTAGCTTTGGCAGATTCTGATCCAGTAAATCTGCTATGTCCTGGGGTGAATGTATGCATTGGACAATGTCCCTGGGAGTCTGATATCTGAAAGCGCCTGGCGTATGGACAGGGGTGCCAGAGAGCTGAATTCTGGAGCTTGGGGGCAGCGTCCCTAACCTGCACCTTGAACGAGCACCCCCATGACTCTTACACTGGGCCAAGTGAGGAGTGTGGGTCGGGGTCGGGGCTCCTCCTCCCCAGGGAGGATGTGTCTGTCATCCCACGGTCAAGCCCTGGTGTCTCCCACCTCCCACTGCCAGGAGTGGCCATAGCAATAGCAGGGCCACTAACACGGGTCGGTACCTTGGCACCTTGCAAGCCACTCACACCGCTCGGTACTCTCGACTGTGAGGTCCCAGCACTTGGGAGGACAACTTTCGCTTTGCTCGAGCTCATCGGGACGTGGTCCTGGACCTCCCTGGGTCTCCCCACCCCCACCCTGCGCCCCCGAGCTTTAGCTGCTGTTGACTGTTTCTTTGTGAGGAGGCTCAGCTGGGCTGATTGGGGCGTTTGGATCCCGACCTTCAATCTCCCAAGAACGCAGAGATGCTCTCCAGTGGCTAACGATATGCAGATGTTTATACAAATAGGTGCTCCTGAATTCTTACTCATCTCATCTGAGCAAAGCTTATGCAAGTTGCCTCCTTGAGTCATGACCCCCACCCCTAGCCCCAAACACTCAGGAGACTGACGTATGCAAAACATGGGAGTTTGCAAAACAGCATGCTGTTGATTCAGGACTGGCGTTCTAAGCAAAAGCGGTCCAGGTCCGCCCCATGCAATCCTGTGACTAGTGCTTAGGGAGATTCTTGCAAAGAAGTCCTGGAGACTGGGACACATAAGAGGTCAGAGGGCGGGGAAACAGGGCAAAGGGCAGCTTTGCTGCTTCCAAGGAGCCTTGGTCTCAAGGCGAACACAAGAGTAGAGCATAGAGGAAGGATAATCCGGATTCCTCCAGAATGTGCGGAGCCTGTGCTCTTTCCTACTCAGGACCAGGGGGATGGGTGTGGGGTGGGAGCTCAGGATGGGGAGCAGGGCCAAGGAGGCTCCCTCACATTCCCGGGACAACATCTCTCTGTCTCCACATCTAGAAAACGGGAGGGAAATATCTTCCCGACTCCCCCCCAGGAACAGTTGAGAAGACGTGTGTGTAAAGTTGGCCCCCAGGGAGGTTTCCCATCACCAGGATGCCAGCCTGGCCCTGCCCAGAGGCAGGGGCTGGGAGCCGGCTCCGCCCACGCCAGGTGTTGGATCTTAATGGGGAGCCCACCTGGAGAGGCAGAACTCTAAGAGCCGAGATGGGCAGGAAATGAACATGTTTCCTGATCTTTTACATGCCATCTCACAGATATCCTGAAGAAAGGGGGTGCCTGGCGGGGTGCCTTCCTCACTGTTATTTGCATGAAGGCTGTCCGCTCGCTCTGGCACAGCTTTCCCGGCAAAGTCACCTGCGGCACTTGCACGGAAGATGGGGAGATAGCTCTGGGCTTTGAGAAACCAAGGCGCTCCCAGGCTAATAAGCTAGTGAACACTTGTCCTAATGATCCTCATCACATGGTGTCTTAGGCACCTAAGGACAGAGGGAGCGGCTGGCGGGAGGCAGTGGGCAGAAGAGTGACGGGAGGTGCCCTGGGAAGTGGGGCTACGGACCTGCCTCCTACAACCCTTGCGTGAGTGCATGCGCAGCAGGAGCAGGCATGAAGGTTGGCCAAGGGGGAGGGCAGGCTGGCGACAGGCTTAGATCAGCAGGCGGAGCTGGAAGGCTTTGCATCAGCCCTGGCACAGGGATTAAGTGACACTGGGCAAGAGACTACTTTTCCCTGAGTTTCAGCTTCTTTGTTCAAAAGATGGCAAAAAAACCACTTGCCAGCCCTGCCTTGTGGGTTCTAGTGCAGGGCATACTATCTGGAAACTGTTATGTGAGAATAAATCATGATCAGCTATCTCTGCTCTGCAGAAAGGTTTAATCAGTTTATTATCAAGTGTGAACCAGGATTCTGAAGGCTAAGAAATGGTCCTTTCCTGGCTGGTAACCAAGATCTACAAACAACTTCTCAAATTCAGTACCTACCCCCAAATAATAATCCAGTTAAGAAATGGGCAGAAGACGTGAACAGACACTTCTCCAAAGAAGACATACAAATGGCCAACAGACACATGAAAAAATGTTCAAGATCACAAGCCATTAGGGAAATACAAACCAAAACCACATTGAGATACCACCTTACACCAGTTAGAATGGCAAAAATTAACAAGATAGGAAACAAAAAGTATGGTGAGGATGTGGAGAAAGGGAATCCTCTTACACTGTTGGTGGGAATGCAAGCTGGTGCAGCCACTTTGGAAAACAATATGGAGGTTCCTCAAGAGGTTAAAAATAGAGCTACCCTAGGACCCAGCATTTGCACTTCTAGGTATTTACCCCAAAGATACAGATGTAGTGAAAAGAAGGGACACCTGCACCCCAATGTTCATAGCAGCAATGTCCACAATAGCCAAACTGTGGAAAGAGCCCAGATGTCCATCAGCAGATGAGTAGATAAAGAAGATATTGTCCATATATACAATGGAATATTACTCAACCCTCAGAATGGATGAATACCTACCATTTGCATCAACATGGATGGAACTGGAGGGGATTATGCTGAGTGAAATAAGTCAAGCAGAGAAAGACAATTATCGTATAGTTTCACTTATCTGTGGAACGTAAGGGATAGCGCAGAGGACCACAGCAGAAGGGTGGGAAACTGAATGGCAAGAAATCAGAGAGAGAGACAAACCATGGAAGACTCTGGACTCTGGGTAACAAACTGTGGGTTACAGAGGGGAGGTGGGGAGATGAGACAGCCAGGTGATGGGCATTAAGGAGGGCACGTGCTGTGATGAGCTCTGGGTGTTATATCCAACTGATGAATTGTTGAACACTATATCAAAACGAATGATGTACTCTATGGTGGCTAACTAAATGTAATAAAAAAATAAAATGAAATAATAATAATAATAGTAAAAAGAAGTGGCCCATCCTGAGAGCAGCCTTCCCCAGAGTCTCACTTGCATTCTGATGAGGGCAGAGATGGTATTTTTAAACGTGTCAAAGAAAACACTCTGGATTGCACAGTAAGTCAATTACCTTGATACACACTCATCGACTTTAAAAACTTTTTAATGTGTTTTGTTATAAGATCTATCAGCAGTTTGGACAAGCATTCTACAGTCTCAAAGGAGCAATGGGTCATCATGCGGTTTTGAGATTTCCCGAACAGGTGTGTAACGTTATCATCGAAGTATATGTTATTTCTAATCTGTGACCAAGTCCCAGGTCTGCTCCTGATGTTCGCGTCCATTCATGATAGAAGGAAGTGCTAATTTTCAGGTAGAGATTAGTAAAAATAAAAAAATCATTATTTTCCTACACAAGTTCACGGACCCCCTGGATTCTCTGGGAGAACGTGGACTCCTGATTAAGACCCCTCGAATTAGAGCTTATTTACCAGGAATGTCTGCCTGGCTTCCTACAACTGTGCTGCACATTCTGTTCCCTCCCCTGCCTCCCCCGTCCATCCCTCCCCCTCTCTTCTTTTCACACCTCACCCTCTTACTTTCTCTCTCTCCTCCCCCTCCATCTGTCCTTCCTCCCTTCCTTCCCTTCCTCACCACCGTGTTCCCAGCCTCACGCACTGCCTGGTTCACAGCAGCCCGTGATCAATATTTCTGAGCATGAATGAAGCACCAGGGGGTGCTTCTAGGACGATCCCAGTCCTGTGTATTGTGTGGATGAAAAGGAGCTCTGCCCGAGTCCCTGACCTCTAGGACCTTGATTTGGAGGGAACTCGGCCGGGGATGTTGTGTCGGTGGGAGGCAGACCGTGTGTGTGTGTGTGTGTGTGTGTGTGTGCGCATGCGCGCGCGCTGTGGGCAGGTGAGCGGTGTGGGCCTGGAGTGCTCCCCGGGTCTTGGCTTGGCCACAGAAGGGAGGCTCCCTGTGGGCTGCGGGGGGCCGGCTACTCCCACAGGGCCTCCTCTCTCCACCATGCGGCCGGGTTCCCAGCCCCGAGCCTCGCCACATGCGGCTGTTTCCATGCTCTTTGGTTAATCGTGCCCTCCTAGCTTCCAGGACAAATCCTCAGAACTGGAGGGTTTCCACCTGGGGCTTTGAAGAACATTCTGGAAGTCTCGTTCCCACGAACTCCCACACATCCTGGGAGGGAGTTTTCTGAAGCAGGACCTCAGCACAGCACATTGCTCTCCTCTTCTCGCTGGAGGCTCTGGGATTTCGGCGGCATCTTGGTGGGCCCCTTGGTTTGTCCTGAGGCTTCCGGGGCCAGGAGCACTCTGACGTGTTGGTACTGCTGGCGGCCCAGGGAGGTCCCGCGGTGGGACGTGGTCAAGCCCGCACTGGTCAGTTAAGAGGAGGTTCTGGCTCCCAGTGGCATTTGGCCCTTCTGGGACCTCGGAGTGTATTTTGAGAGCAAATATCAGACTCCTCTCAAGGGATGTACATGGTGAAGGCAAGAGGAAAAGGCCTTGGTTCAGGGAGTGAGGTCACTTTTCTGGCAAGCCTCCTGTCGATTTCTGCCTGGTGCAGGGGCCGCAGACGGGCCTGAGGAGCAGGCGCTGGGGGGCTCGGGCCACTGTGACGAGGCAGCTGTGGGCCGGCTCCAGCAGGAACCTGGGTCTGTCCCTGGGGCTCCTGATGGCTTTAACGGAAGGGGGAGATCTTTCTTTTCAATTAAATCTTAAATATTGGCAACTAACTCAAGATGTAAAATTTATTTTCCTAAAGATTTTTAGCTATTTATTCATTTATTTGACAGAGAGAGCACAAACGGGGGGAGGGGCAGAGGGAGAGGGAGAAGTGGACTTCCTGCTGAGCCGGGAGCCCAGTTCGGGGCTTGATCCCAGGACCCCGCGATCATGACCTGAGCTGAAGGCCGACGCTTCACCAACTACTTCTGTATCTTTGAGGTAAATACCCAGTAGTGCAATTGCTGGGTCCTAGTGTAGCTCTATTTTTAACTTTTGGAGGAACCTCCACACTGTTTTCATGATGAATGGATGGTGGGTGGCGGGGAGTTTTGCAAGAGGAGCCTTGAGTGCCATGCTCATGGGACCCCACTTTACCATGGACTACCTAGTCTTGCACAAGCCAGCAGCGAGACTCCAGGGCTTGGTTGTTTTGCTGTAACAAATGTTAGGTGGCTAGAATTTTTTTCACAAACCCACATGTTTTGGGATCTCTTCTACTCTATACTATGTTCCTTTACCTTGCCTTACCCCACTCGACTCTCTCCTACGTGACTGGAGGTGGTCCAGCCCCCATGGGATGCAGCACTTGGAAAAGGTCACATCCTGCTTCTGTCCCAGAGCAGAGTTGGCTAACTATAGCCCAAGCGTCAAATCTGATGTGTCGCCTATTTTTGTGAATAAAGTTTTATTGGAACACAAACTTTTTGTGTGTTGTCTGTGGTGGCTTTCTTCCACAGAAGCAGAGATGAGTAGTTATAGCTGAGACCACAAGGCTCAGAAAACCTTAAATATTTCTGTACCTGGCCCTTACAGGTAAAGTTTGCTGATCTTTGATCTATAGCAAAAAGATTGAGGATAAATGCTGAAAGTATGAGCAGATATGGCACATAATACTGAAAAATAAGGTCTCAGCAAGGTTTGCTACACAGTCAAAATGATGGGGAGGAAGACGATTTTTGGATATACAGCCCCCAAAATTGAAAATAAGTACTCAACAAAATGTGTACACTAATGTTTATAGCAGCATTATTCATAATGACCAAGGAGCAGCAACTACCCAACAAAGGTAACAGGATAAACAAACATGATAAGTTCATGCAATAGGATATTATTCAGCCACAACCAAGAATGAAGTACTGATCCATGCTACCACATGGATGAACTTCGAAAATGTTACGCTTAGTCAAAGAAGTCAGATGCTAAAGACCACATATTTTACAATCCCATTTCTATGAAATGCCCAGAATAGGTAAATCTGAAGAGATGAATGAGATTAGTGGTGATCAGGAGCTGGAGGGCAGGAAGGACAGGGAGTGACTGTTCAGAGGGTACACGGTTTGCATTTGGGGTGATGACAATATTTTGGAGCTTGATGAAGGCAGTGGTTGAATGACATCATGGAGGTGCTAAACGCCACTGAATTGTTTACTTCCAAACGGCTGATCTTCTGTTTTGTGAATTCACCTCCATTGAAAAGAATGATGGGGTTGCTAAACAGCTCTATGTATCCCAGAAGGGCGTCTGCAGCCTTGAGGGGCCTTGCTGTGCCAGCATCCCTGCATCTATGATGCACTGGGCATGGTGTGTCTACGATGATCCTAAGTCCCTTTCGGTAGAACACTAAATACATTTCTTAGGGCAGATTTCTTTTTCTTTTTTTTTTAAAAGATTTTATTTATTTATTTTGACAGAGAGGAGAGAGATCACAAGTAGGCAGAGAGGCAGGCAGAGAGAGAGAGAGAGATGCAGGCTCCCCACTAAGCAGAGAGCCCGATGTGCGGCTTGATCCCAGGACCCTGAGATCATGACCCGAGCCAAAGGCAGAGGCTGTAATCCACTGAGCCACCCAGGCACCCCTCAGGGCAGATATCTATTCCGTTGATAGGCAGAGTCTTATTATCCTTCTTCAGAATCTCTCCATTGAGTAGGCAATAGGTCTATTGCCCTTACCTTGCCTTACCCATTCCAACCATCATGGTGCTTGAAGTTTCCTACACAAACAGTTGCTTAGTAGAGGTCTTGTTTCCACAATGCATCCATCCTACACACACATATACGTTTCTTGGAGGGGGCAGCCAGGCAGAGATGGCAAAGAATGGATGGAAAAGCGCTAACAAAGGGGGTCTTATTGCAGGGTTCTGAAAAGGACAAGATGGTGATCACACTGGGAGTGGGAGAGGTTAACTGTTGTCAGACACAAAGTCCTTGTGGGCAATTAGCACAGGGATGAGGCTCATGGGTTGGGAGGGGTAATTTGTAGAAAGCATGGTGGTTGCACTGTGCAGTTTTGGAGGTGTCGTTGCGTCATGGCTGTAAGCGTGGAGTCCCTGTGGTTGCATAATGCACAGCCTGATCAACTGTACATGGTGATCTCTTGAGTAAAAATCAATTCACCAGACCAGTTTGCCTAATCTTACTTTTTTCATATGCCAGCATAATATAAAAAGCTTCGCTGGTAAATGCTGAAGTTTGGTTACTGATAATGAACTATATATTTCTATATATGTAATACATGTAATCATTAGAATCATTAGAAGCTAAATTGTTAACACTGTTAATACATTTCTGTTAAAGTCCTGAAGCAAGCCAATAGGACATGAACATCATCAGTTAATAAGAGAAATTGAGCAGCTTAGTTATTTGGTCAGTTGGTATTAATTGAACTGATTTTTGGCTAATAACACAGCACCCTGGAAAAGACACTGGTCGGTGAGTGTGGAAAACTGAGATTCTAGGTGTTACCCCAGTTTGCCCAAACTTAGTCTTTCTTGATCAAGGACAAATCCAAATTCCAGGGAGATGAATAGATCTAACCAGCCTTGGCAGTGAGAGAGCCGAGAAGAGGGTTGGGACCTCATGCCCTCTTTGGGGCAGGTGGAGGTTCTAGAGCTTTCCTACGATGGGTTTGGACCGAATCAGATTTCTGGTCCACAGGGACCAGTCTGGGGGCCAGTGTGTTAACCCTTGCCCCTCCTTGCAGCCAAACTGTAACTCACAGTGATATTAGTCGTATTACATTGGTGGATCACAGATCCTCCTTTAAATCTAATGAAAATTACTAACTTCCTCCCCAGACGAATGTGCATATACGGTGTACTAGTTTGCTAGAGCTGCTGTCACAATGTAGCACAGACTGGGGCTTAGACACCGGGAGTGCCCTCTCTCACTGCTCTGGAGGTTTTAAGTTCGAGGTCAAAGTGTGGACAGGTTGCTTCCTTCTGGGGCCATGAGGGAGTGTGTGTTCGAGGCTCTCTCCTTGGCTTGTGATGGTCGGCTTTTCCCCATGACTCATCATCTGCCCTGTAGGCATATCTCTGTGTCTCCACTTCTCCTTTTAATAAGGATATCAGTCCTTATAAACTTGGTTTAACTTGATCACCTCTGCAAAGAAACTATGTCTGAATAAGGTCATATTCTGAGCTATTGAGGAGGGTTTTAGGACCCTGGTATCTTTTTCAGGGGGAATGGGACACAAGCAGGGACTTTGCATGTGTTTGGGTGGTTTAGACCAGCTTCTTGTCCCCCTGCCAGCTACCATGAGAAGGACATGTCCCGTGTAGCTGCCGCCGGGTTATCCTGGGTCCCAGGAAGACGGGTACATGGAGCCGACCTGAACCCAGTTTGCAGCCCAGAGCAGAGCTGTCCCAGCCAGTCTGCAGAACCGTGAGCAAGACATAGATGTTTGCTATTCTAAAGCCGCTAAGATTCGGGATTGTTTGTTACGTAGCATTACCCTAGTGACTGTTAATGGATGCAGGAGATCACAGACCTCAGATTTATAAAACACCTGCTCCTCTTGTGGAATAATTCAGGGTTGTAACTTTGCCGTGCCAATTGTAGACTCATCCGAGAGCATTATCTAATCTCTTATTTGAGAAATGATGAAACCAGGTCTGAGAGGCTAAGTGACTTACCCAAAGTCACACAACTAAGTCTATCGGCCAGAGTGCTGCCCTCTTCTGATACTCTTTGTTCTTGTAATTACTGATGAGCTTGAGGTGGAAACGGAATGAACTGTAAAGCCAGCCTCGCAATCTTCTCCCTCTAAACTTTGGCTTCAGTGACCTCGACAGACCTTTAAAAGGGACATCAAGGCACAGCAGAATGAACTTGAATGTCATCTTTTGTGTCTTTTTCTTTGGAGAGTGACCCGAGCAAAAAGTGCCCCCCTCCTAGGATCTTGGAAGGGTTAGTCACACAGAGAGCACAAGGGACGGGGCGTGTCAGACACGAGCTGGGGGAGGTGGGGGGCACCTAGGGAGAAACGCTAAGAGGGAGAGGGAGCCTGGAGATGAGTGGGAAGAGCACGACACCCAGAGTCGGGAAACGAAGCAGCTTCATTCTGCCCTAGCGCAGTGTGAGAACCAGCTCCCGGTGGGAAGTCAGCCCCGAGTCTGCTGGTTGAAGGGGGCTTCAGGATGATCTCCAGCCAGCCTTCAGGCTGCCAGGACAACAGCTGTTCTTTAAGAACCACGGCCCCGTGGGACCAAAGCCACGGATCCTCCACTGGCCTTCCCGATGCTGAGTCGGACGATGATCCAGACCGCAGCTCACACAGCACGCACAGAATCCCCAATAATCCTCTGAACCAGCAAGATGTGAATGAGATCAAAGCAGCCCTGGAAACACCAGCCAGGGGCTGAGAAGAGATGCCCAGGGCAAGAGGGCTCATGTTGCTGGTGATTCAGCCGGGAACAGACGGAGGAAGGGTCTTGCAGGTTTTAGAGAGGAGAGCGTTTTGTGTGGCCTGCTTACCCATCTTTGGGTGTGTCTGTCCTCAGGACTGGCTGTGTGCTTGGTGGGGTCCAAGCCAAATAAAAATGCAGGGATCCTGCCTCAAACATGGTTAAGAATTCTAAAGCAACAGCACCGCTTTGAGCCAAACTCAGGGCCCTTCTGTGCAAGGGCCACCTTGCACGGTCCACCAGTCCTGTCTGCTCTCCATGGTCCTGGGTCATCACTCCCATCTCAGGGGGGACAGTCATGCAAGTGGGGAAAACGGACTCTACGTTTCGAACTACAGTGTAGGTATTAGAACAACTGCGACAATAGAAATATTTTACCTCCTTAGAAAATGCCAGAATGGAGCTCTCTACCCGGGCAACTAAACTTCTGCCGTTCATCATGCGGGCATCAGTGGTCTGATGCCAGATAATGACCCCGTTATTTGGCCTAACCTCATTAAATTCTCCCTGCCTGCCTTGCGGCACTAAGGACGTGTCTTTTCCGGGGAGTTTAAAATAGTCCAAAGATGTTCTCTATCTAAGGCTGCCCCATAAAATATAGGACACCCACATAAGCTGAATTTCAGATAAACAGCCAATAATTATTAGTATAAGTATATCCCAAATATTGCATGGGACATACTTATGCTAGAAAATTATTTGTTGGGCACCTGGGTGGCTTAGTCAGTTCAGTTGTCTGTCTTTGGCTCAGGTTGTGATCCCAGGGTGCTGGGACTGAGCCCTGCATCAGGCTCCCTGCTCAGCGGGGAGCCTGCTTCTCTCTCCCGCTCTGCTGATCCACCTCCTGCCTGCGCTCTCTCTCGTGCTCACTCTCTCTTTCAAATAAATAAAAACAATTAAAAAAATACCAGCCATATTTTCCTGAAATGAAGATTTAGCTGGGCATCCTGTGTTTTTATTTGTTGATTCTGACGACTCTGTATCCAGTGCCTTCTTTTTTTTTTTTTTTTTTTCCAGTGCATTCTTAAGACACCGGGGCTTCTGGGGGTAGCTTCCACGTCACCGATGTGGGCTAGAGACCCAGGTGGGCTGACCTGTGTGAGTGAGGGCAAGTACATGGGCTCCAGCAGCTGTTGGACTCCCGGTCTGTGTTAGCTTCCTCGGGCTGCATAACACAGTCTCATAAGCTGGACAGCTTAGAATGACAGAAGTCTGTCTGTCTCAGTTCTGGGGCATAGAAGCCCCAAGCCAAGGTGTGGGCAGGGCTGTGCCCCCGCTGAAGATCCTGGGGAAGGATGCATTCCAGGTCTTTCTCCACTTCCGCTGGCCCCAGACATTCTGGGGCTGGTGGCAGGTGTAAGTCACATTTTCACGTGGATCTTCCCCTCACATGGTGCTTCCTTCTCTGCAGGTCTGAGTCCGAGGCCCGGCTGCCAGAGCCCCCCCCTTTTTTCCCCGAATTTCCCCTTTTTATAAGGACACCGGCCCTATCGGATTAGAGTCTCACCTCATGATCTCACTTTAACTTGACTGCTTTTGGAAAGACCTTATATCTGAATCAGGGAACATTTGGAGACATTAGGGTGTCTCAGTCCACTTGGGCTGCTTTAAGAGAGCACCCCAGCCTGAGTGGCGTATGGACACCAGAAAGCTTTTCTCACAGCTCTGGAGGCTGGGAAGTTGGAGCTCAAGGTGTGGCAGGAGTGATGTCTGCTGAGAGCCCACTTCTCAGTTCATAGATGGTGTCTTCACAGGTCAGAAGGGGCAAGAAGCTTTCTGGGGTATCTTCTTCTAAGGGCATCCATCCCTTCAGGAGGGCTCCTCCCTCATGAACTAATCACCTCCCCAAGACCCGTCCTCTTAGTACCATCCCATGGGGGTATTAGGACTTCCTCATGTGAACTTGGGGGGGCACACATATCCAGTCTATAGCATAGGTCTTAGGACTTTTAAACATCTTTTTTGGAGGGAACACACTTCAGCCCCTAACAT
>JAQQSY010003607.1:0-12842 GCA_028646535.1 Procyon lotor
GGGGGGCTGGGTGAGCCTGGTGGTGGGTATTGAGGAGGGCATGTATTGCATGGAGCACTGGGTGTAGTGCATGAACAACAAATCTTGTAACACTGAAAAAATAAAATAAACATTTTTGGGGAAAAAATCAGATTCATGTTCATCAGGAAATTTTAAGATGAGGTCTTCACTGGAGACAAAATATATTCTTTAAATTTAGAGAACCTATTTCTATGTAATAGATTGACTAGATGTATGTTACATAGCAAAAATGAATGTCTTTTTTCTGTGAAATTTCCCAGAATCACTTGTACTATTCAAATTGTATTATATACCTTTCCATTAGGCTTTTTTTTTAATGTTCAGTTAGCTAGCATAAGATACATCATTAGATTTTGATGTAGTGTTCAATGATTTATTAGTTGTGTGTATTAACACCAGTGCTCATCACAACATGTGATCTCCTTAATACCCTTCATCAGGTTATCTCAACCCCCTTCCTCTCTATAACCTTCAGTTTGTTTCCTGGAGTCCAGAGTCTCTCATGGTTTGTCTTGTCCTCTGATTTTCTACCCATTCAGTTTTCTTTTATCTCTAAGAGCTTTTATGTCTTATAAATGTGGGATTCAAGTAGAGAGAATACCTCTGGTATTATCAGACTTTAGCATTATTTTCTATTAATTTTAATTGTAGTTTCTACTTGGCTATTTAAACAAATAACTGGCAACAATTTACTGGAGAATCCTTTGGAGTCCTGTTAATTCTGTGAGCAACCTAAGGGAATAGATATGGGGACACTTGAGTCAATATGGAAGGAGATGTATAAAACCTTGGAGGATAATCCTAGTTGATTACAGTGTCAAGTTGATTACAGTGTTCTGTAATTAGTGTTCTAGTTGATTACAATTGAAATATTCATCCCTTGGACAACATTTTGATGATGAACTCATAGAAGTCTGTAAATGTGGGTGGTTTCAGTCTTGATTTATGTTACTGGCCATGGAAATATTATAGCTCTACTGTCAATAGCTTGATGCATTTATTTTTGGTCCTGTTTAAAAGTTCTTTCTAAGTACTCATTTATGATTATGTGTTCCATCAGACTAGTTGTCTCCCATCTTATTTTCTGCATTTTTACTGATCCACTAATCTGAGGAGGTAATATATTTACAAACAGGACAGCTAAAGCAAGTTGGGTGATCTCATTTATTGTGTGTAATACAGAATGCCACAGGAAGAGAGCTCTTAGATTTCTATTAAATATTCAACCTTCTTGTTTCACAGTTTTGATTAATAGACACATCAGATCAATCAGAAAAGGTTCTGGAGATGTCTTTTGCAAGATCAGTTGCTATTTGAATGTTCTTTTTTCCTGTTTTATGAAAGGGGTATATTGGATTTTGAGTATTACCCTCAGAATTTTGCCATTCTAATTTTACATCCATGTTTGGGGCTTCATCAGGCCCTACCAGCTGATAAGGATCTAGCAGCCCAGGGTCATAAGTCCTAATAATGATCATTAAGAATAAAGACTCAATACATTTATCCCTGAGAAGGAACAAGTAAAGGATGACAATTTCATCATTCTTATTCTATAAAATACCGAATGTTCTAGCAATAGGGTAACTAAAATAAATAAAAGACACAGTGCATAAATGAAAAAAATAAAAATTTTCTTCTTGCATTATTGTCCATGTTAAAAAAAAAAAACCTAGGGTATCTACCAAAAATTATATTACTCAATGAATATCAAAAGACATATTTTGGAGCTCCTGAGTGGCTCAGTCCATTCATTGACCTTCATTTTAGATCATGATCCCAAGGTCCTAGGATCAAGCCCCACATCAGTCTCCCTGCTCAGCAGAGAGCTTGCTTCTCCCTCTCCCTCTGTCTGTCTCTCTGCCTATTTGTGCTCTCTCTCTGTCAAATAAATAAATAAAATCTTTAAAATAAAGACAATCTTTTGTGTGTATATTATTTGAAGATTTATTTATTGGATAGAGAGTGAGAGAATGGTGGGAGATTGGCAGAGGGAAGGGAGAGAGAACCCCCAAGCATACCCCCTGCCGAGCATTGGAGACTGATGTGGGGTTTGATCTCAGTACCCCTAAGATCATGACCTGAGCAAAAATCAGGTCTTATACTTAACCACTGAGGTGCCCCAGTTGTGTGTATATTAACCCAAACATTATAAAACTGCAAACACTATTCCATTTAAAGTCATGCTGAAAGATATTAAATAATCAGGTATAGCTCAATTATACATGCAAAGAGTCTGTAGGTTGAAAATTTCAGTACTGTGATTAAATAATTTAAAAAAATGCAAATAAATGGAGAAAAAGTGTTGTCAAAGATAACCACAGCTGGACATTAATAAGCATTGTGAAAGTAGATTTTATTCAACAAGCCCTGCCAGTAGGGATAATAGTGCTGAGTTCTTTTTTCATTTTTCCAAAAGTGGTTGTAGAGTTTTAAAAAGAGGATGAGGGAAGGGAAATTGTGTGATGTCAGTATTGTTATAGAATTGATAAGTTATGAAGGGTTGGTTAGTGTAATTGTGTTACGCTGTGTTAAATGTAGGCCAGCTGTATATGTTAGCTGGCAATTATCAGACTCAAGATTCTGTTCTTCCACAAATAATGGGTGACAGAGATACTTTTCTTATTTTTTTATAGTTAGCCATGATGTTACATTAGTTTAAAGTGTAAAATATACTGACTCCACAAGTCTATAGGTTGTGATATACTCACCACAAGTGTAGTAACCATGTCATCATACAACAATATATAATAAGAATATGACGATACCATTGACTATATACCCTATGCTGTACTCTTTATCCTCTTGATTTCTTCTTTCTGTGCCAGGAAACCTGTATCTCCCACTACATAGCACCAACCCATTTTGCTCATCTGCACCTCGCCTCTGAAAACCATCAGTTTGTTTTCTGTATTTATGGATCTGTCTCTGTTTCTTACTTGTTCATTTTTTTCTGCTTTTAAATTCTACAGATAAGTGAAGTCACATGATATTTGTCTTTGCCTGATTTATTTTACTTAGCATGATACGCATGTTGGCACAAATGGCAACATGACAATATATACAAATACAAACACACAGAAGCATGTATAATCTTTTTTATCCAGGTGGGAGTACAAAAATCGTGCAGGTACGGTAGGAAACAGCATGGGGAATTAAAAAAAATAAATAAAAGAATGAATTCCTTATGACCCAGTGATCTCACTACTTGGTATCTACCCAAAATAAAAACAAAACAAGCACACAAACAAAACTAATTTGAAAAGATATATTTGACACTACATTTACTGTAGCATTATTTACGAAAGTGGTGCTGTTACATTTATTTCTTTACTTACTTCATTACTTATTTGCATGTAGTTTTCGAGGTTTCCTAACACAATTTATTGAAGAGATTGTCTTTTTCCCCTCTGTTTTCTTCCCTGTTTTCTTAGATTGACTGCTAAAACATATAAGCTTGAGTTTATTTCTGGGCTCTCTATTCTGTTTAATTGATCTATTTATGTATTATTGTAACAATACCTAGCTACTATGTGGCAAATGTGCTTTATGTATGGATAAAGAAGATTCTATGTATAAAAAGATATTTTAAAAAAAGAATGAGATTGTGCCATCTACCTACAACATACATGCAACTGCAGAGTATAATGCTAAGTGAAGTAATTTAGATAGAGAAAGACAAATACCCTACAATTTCACTCATATGTGGAAGTTAGGAAGCAAAACAAAGAGAAACCAAGAAATTGACAAATAAAACCATACTCAAATACAGGTGGATGGGGACTGGATAAAACAGATAGCTATAACTTCCTCTTTATCATTAATCTATTGATGGACACTTGGATTGTTTCTTTGTCTTGGCTTTTGTAATAATGTTGCAATAAACATGTGAAGATATTGCAAAGACTGTAGTAATAGAGTGAAATATTTCTATATATATTAAGAGAAGAGAAGGGACAGAGAGTGAGGGGAAGGTAGGAACAATCAGAATAAAAAAGAATGGACAAGAGAAGGAAGGAAAGAGAAGGTAGAGAGGTCACAGGTGTATCCCGTTTGGAAGTTGTTGACATGGGGAAGCTGGAGATCACTAACTAGAAAGGTGCGTACTGTGTAATTGGTTTGGAAAACATGTTTCATTTTCTCTGGTTGGTTCTGAGTTGAATGTAGGGCAAACATTTGGAAACTGGCAACTACTGACCAAGTCCTGGCTGTTTTGTGATGGTTGTACAGGGGTTGTTATCTGAATTCTTTGTCAGGCTAATTCAAGTTTGTGGGTCAGAGTTCTTTTGTCATTTATGGTCTGGCCATTGTTTTCATATTCAGTCTTAAAAAAGTAATAATTATCTGCTCAAATATGTATTCATCAATCTATTCTTCATGCAAAAAATGTCTTGAAAAGTTACATTCAAATCTTATAAGGTTGAACGTTAACTTATGTTAACTTAATGCTGTCAAATAGTTTTTACAGCTGAATATTTAAAAACTTGAAAAGCAAACCCCAAATTTGATAGCTTCATGTATTATGAAAAATTCTTCCCAAAATTGAAGATCCATATGCTGTGGGACTCCAACCCAGAAGATCTTTTGAAACCTTGCCAATATATCATCTCCCAAACCATGAATTTTGCAGTACCTCAGTTATGGTCATGGCAGGTCTCATTTTACAAGCAGACCAGTGCATGCCTTGTTAAAATGTGGCCCACCCAGTCTGCAACTAAGTCCACAACAGAAAAAGAGATCTTCTGAAGATAACTGGGCTAAAAGAAAAAGGAGCCAGGACTCAACAGCAGGGCATAGTCAACACACATATGAAACATTCATGAAGAGCCAGATCCTGGGGGAAATGGGACTCTACACTGCAGAGAACTACCAAACCACAGAAAGAGACTTAAGAAAAGTAGATTTAAGTAATATATCTGATAAGAGAAATTGAAGTAATAGTCATAAAATACTCACTGGACTTGAGAAAGAGTAGAGGGCATTAGTGAGACCCTTAACAGAGAGACAAAGAAAGAATCAGACAGAGGTCAAAAATATAATAAATAAAATTAAAAATACACTGAATGGAATAATAAGCGACTAGAGGTAGCAAAGAGACAAATTAATAACCTGGAAGATAGTACTGGTAAGTAAAACTGAACAAATTAGAGAAAAAATTATGGAAAATGAAAACATAAGGAACTCTGACTCTATAAATTTTAATAACATTTGCATTATAGGGATTCCTAACAAAAAAGTGAAAGAAAAGGAGGCAGAAAATTTATTGGAAGAAATAATACTGGAAAGCTTTCTGAATCTTGAATAGGAAACAGAAATTCCCCCAAGAAATCAACACAGGGAGGTCCACATAAAGACATGTAATTAAAAAGGCAAAAATCATGGAGGGGAGCAAGATGACAGAGAAGTAGGAGGTCCTGTTGCAACCTATCTCCTAAAGTGAGCTGGATATCTACCAGAACACACTGAATACCCATGAAATCAGCCTGAGGAACAAGATTTTTCCCTTCTGGGTCTCTATGGGAGCAGAAGACAGCAGTGCAAAGGTAAAGCAAAGTGGGAACACTCAGGCCATTATTGGAGGATAAACAAAAGGGGGACGGAGCCACCAGAAGTAATCCAAGGACAGTAATACCCTGAAGGAAAGTGCCTGGTGGTTGGGGACCAGCATTAACTTAGAGTCCAGTTAAAAACACTTAAAAAGAGCAAAAGTTTCTGAAGAGCAACTAGTGGAAGTGGGTGGTCGCAGCCACTGGCCTAGGCCTACGTTTCCAGGAAGGACACCACTCACCTAAAAGAGAGACTGCTGGGTGGATCCAGTCCCTGGTTCATGAACCTTTATCATTTTGTGGGTGGAGCCCATTCCTGCAAACACCTTAGAGAGTCTGGTGTGGTCATGGAGCCTGCATCATTTCTCTCTGTCTAGCACTCTCTAGACTGAGGGCATACCCAACCACAAGATATTCACGGCCTGCAGCAGGGTCTGGGTGCTTCCAACCAGCCCCAGAGAGAATGTGGGCAGACAACTTAATCTCTGGCAGGAATCTGAGCAGACCCTGCCTGGGCCTGGAGTCAGGAGAACACTCACCAACCACTGAATGGTGGCTGGGAGTGCACACCACTTCTGACAGGTTGTGCTATGAGCAGAATTTTGTGGAGGGGAGTATGTGTTCTGCACCACCCAGAGGGGAGCAGACTGAGGCTTCTCTGTGACATGGACCTCTGGGTACATAAGGGCAGATTCATTGCTTGGACTCTTGAAAAGGTGAAAAAGCTACAAAAGGCCAAAAACCTTCAGGGAGCTAAAGACAGTAACCAGTTTCCACAGAGCTCAGCCCCTTGATCGGGAGGCAGAGTGACTCATCCCAAGCAAGACTGATTGGAAAAACAATGCAGCAGACCCCATCCCCAGAAGACAAATCAAAAACAAAGGACAATAACCAAAGGATTCCCATAAACTTTTAAATCCCCAACATCAGAGAAAATCACTATATTAAGAACCTGATAACAAAATCAAACCTGTATATTTCACAGATACAAGTTTTTTTCTTTCTTATTTTCTTTCTATCTTTTTTAAATTTATTCACTCGTTTTCACATTTCTTGTTTTTTTAAAGATTTTATTTATTTATTTATTTGAGACAGAGAGAGAGAGAGAGAGAGAGCACGAAAGGGGAGAAGGTCAGAGGGAGAAGCAGACTCCACGCAGAGCTGGGAACCCGATATAGGACTCCATTCAGGGACTCTGGGATCATGACCTGAGCTGAAAGCAGTCACTTCACCAACTGAGCCAACCAGGCACCCCAGTTATTTTCTTTATTTTTTTTAAAACTGCTTAACATTACAACTAGAGGATTAATACAACCATAAACCTAGGAAGACCTGAAATAACCTTCCTCACTCACGAGGAGTTATAGCCATCCTCCCATCATATCCTTTTATTAGTGTTTCTATGTATTTGCTTTTGTCTTGGTATTATATAAATCTCATTCCTGGGGTTCATTCTGACTAGATTCTTTTACTTCTTGTCATTTACTTCTGTCAGTCTATATGCTCGTTCGTGTTTGTTTATATGCCTTAGAAATCTTGTTCTTGGGGTCAATTCTGGCTGGGATTTCTTTTTCTCTTTCTCTCTATCATAGTTATCCTTATTAGTTCTTTTTGGTGGTGAATCTCAATTGCTCCAAAACCTTCTAGAGTGTACCCTGGCTGAATCAAGGGCAATATATTCAGCTATACATATTCTCATCCACCTCTCATCAAAATGACTAGGAGGAGGAACACCTAACAGAGGAAGAACCCAGAGACAGCACCCTCTCCCTCAGAACTATTAGACATGGACATTAACAGTATGTCAGAAAGGGAAATCAGGGTGACAATTATCCAGGCAATGGCTAGGATGGAGAAAAACATTAATGACAACATAGAATCGCTAAGAGGAGAAATGAGAAGCAGTATAGCCAATGTAAGAAGTGCTATCAGTGAGATCCAATCCAATCTAAATAGTCAAACAGCTAGAGTTATGGAGACAGAGGATAGAATTAGTGATCTAGAGGATAAAATGGTAGAGAAGAAAGGTCAGGAGGAGAGTTGGAACAAACTGTTCAGAAATCATGAGAAGAGACTTAGGGAAATAAATGACACCATGAAAGGTTCCAACATTAGAATTATTGGAATCCCAGAGAGGGTAGAGAAAGACAGAACACTAGAAGATAAATCTGACCAAATTCTGAATGAAAATTTCTCCAATCTGGGGAATGGAACAAGTATTTATGCCCTAGAGGCATAAAGGACACCCACCAAGATCAATGAGTCTAGAAAGACACTCAGACACATAAATGTAAAATTTGAAAATTATAATTTTAGACAAGATGTCCTGAGAGCAGCTAGGGGGAAGAGATTCCTTGCATATGGAGGAATACCCATCTGAATAATGTCAGACCTGTCCACAGAAACCTGGCAAGCCAGAAAGGGCTGGCATGATATATTCAGGGCACTAAACGAGAAGAACATGCAACCAAGATTAATTTATCCAGTAAGGCTGACATTCAAAATGCATGGAGAGATAAAGAGCTTCCAAGACTGGCAAGGTCTTTAAAAGAGTATGTGCCCACCAAGCTGGTACTCCAGGAAATGATAAAGGAGGTTCTATAAAAGTAGAAAGAACCCATGAGTGACTTAGAACAGAAATTTACAATTTATAGGAACAAGGACTACACAGGGAGCATGATGTCGATAAACACTTATTTGTCAGTAATCACTCTCAACATGAATGGCCTAAATGCCCCAATAAAATGGCAGAGGGTTGCAGAATGGATAAAAAAGCAAGATGCATCCATATGTTGTCTACAAGACACTCATTTGGAACCAAAAGATACATCCGGACTGAAAGTGAAAGGATGGAGAACCATCTTTCATGCCAGTGGGCCTCCAAAGAAAGCTGGGGTAGCGATTCTCCTATCAGATAAATTATACTTTAAGCTAAAGATTATAGTCAGAGATACAGAAGAACACTACACCATTTTTTAAGGGTCTATCCTCCCAGAATATCTAACAACTCTAAACATTTTTTTTAAAGATTTTATTTATTTGACAGAGAGAAACAGAGCGAGAGAGGGAACACAGCAGAGGGAACGGTAGTGGGAGAAGCAGGCTTCCTGCTGAGCAGGGAGCCTGATGCAGGGCTCTATCCCAGGACCCTGGGATCATGACCTGAGCTGAAAGCAGACACTTAATGACTGAGACACCCAGAAAAACGCCAATTCTAAACATTTATGCCCCCAATATCGGAGCAGCCAACTACAGAAGCCAATTGATAATCAAAATAACTAATCATGGGGCTCCTGGGTAGCTCAGTGGGTTAAAGTCTCTGCCTTCAGCTTGGTTCATGATCTCAGGATCCTGGGATTGAGCCCCAAATTGGGCTCTCTGCTCAGCGGGGAGCCTGGGTCCCCCTCTCTTTGTCAAATAAATAAATAAAATCTTTTAAAAAATAACTAATCATGTTGGTATGAATACATTACTAAAGGAGATCTTAACACGCCACTCTCAGTAACAGACAGATCATTTAAACAGAAAATCAATAAAGAAACAAGAGCTTTGAATGACACGTTGGACCAGATGACCTCAGTGATATATACAGAAACTTTTACCTGAAACCAACAGAATACTCATTCTTCTCAAGCACACATAGAACTTTCTCAAGAATAGACCACATACTGGGTCACAAATCAGGACTCAACCAATATCAAAAGATTGAGATGAGTACCTGAATATTCTCAGACAACAGTGATTTGAAACTGGAACTCAACCACAGGAAAATTTTGGAAGGAATTCAAATACTTGGATTCTAAAGACCAACCTACTCAAGAATGCTGGGAGCAAACATGAATTCAAAGATGAACTTAAACAATCCATGGAGCTCAATAAGAATGAAGACACATTGATGCAAAACCTATGGGACATGACAAAGGCAGTCCTAAGGGGGAAATACATAGCCATCCAAGCTCAAATGGTTTGAACTCAAAAACTCAAAAAGTTTGAACAATATCGAATACACCAGCTCTCTTTACACCTTAAAGAACTGGAAAATCAACAACAAATTAAGCCAACCCCACCCATAAGAAGGGAAATAATCAAGATTAGAACAGAGATAAACAGAGATAAATTTTAGATTTAGATAAATCTAAAATAATCAAGATTAGAACAGAGATAGAATCTCAGAGATTCTAGTTAGAATCTAGAGAAACAGTAGAATGCATCAATGAATCCAAAAGTTGGTTTTTTGAAAGAATCAATAGGATCAATAAGCCACTGGCCAAACTCATCCAAAAGAAAAGAGAGAGGACCCAAATTAACAAAATTATGAATGACAGGAGAGAGATAACGATTAATCCAAAGGAAATAGAAACAGTCATCAAAAATTATTATCAACAGCTCTATGTTAAACAACCTGGAAGAAATGGATGCATTCCTGGAAACCCATAATCTCCCAAGACTGAAACAGGAGGATATTGAGAACTTGAATATACCAATATCTACACGTGAGATTGAAGCAGTGATCAAAAATTCCCAAAAATCAAAAGTCCAGGACCTGACAGATTACCTAGGGAATTCTACCAAACGTTCAAGGAAGAAATATTACCTATTCTTCTGAAACTATTTCAAAAAATAGAAAGAGAGGGAAAACTTCCAGACTCTTTCTTTGAAGCCAGCGTTACCCTGTCATTTACAAATGTCCCTACAAAGGTCTGATATCTAAAATCTATAAAATACTCCTCAAACTCAGCCAAAATCAACAAGACAATCAACCAGTGTTGGAGAGGATGTGGAGAAAGGGGAACCTTCTTACACTGTTGTGGAAATGCACTTTGGTGCAGCCACTTCGGAAAACAAAGTGGAGATTCCCGAGGAAATTAAAATTAGAGTTACGTATGAGCCTGCAATTGCACGATTTTGTATTTACTCCAAAGAAGCAAATGCAGTACAAAGAAGGGCCACATGTACCCCAATGTTCATAGCAGCAATGGCCACAATCACCAAACTTTGGAAAGAACCAAGATGTCCTTCAACAGATGAATGGATAAAGCAGGTATGATTCATATATACGATGGAATATTATGCCTCCATCAGAAAGATGTATATCCAACTTTTGTATCAACATGGATGAGACTGGAAGAGATTATATGAAGTGAAATATGTCAAGCAGAGAGAGTCAATTATCTTATGGTCTCACTTACGTGTAGAGCATAAGGAAAAACCTGGAGGGCATTGTGAGAAGGAAAGGAATGTTGAATGGGGGAAATTGGAGGGGGAGGTGAACCGTGAGAGAATGTGGAGTCTGAGCAATAAACTTAGGGTTTTGGAGTTGAAGTGGTTGGGGTGTGGGCAAGCCATGTGGTGAGTATCAAAGAGGTTATGTATTGCATGGAGCACTGGGTGTGATGCATGAAAAATTAATCTTGTAACACTGAAAAAATAAAATTAATATATTTGTTGATAAAAATAAATTAATTCAAGTATTCAAAAAAAGGGGAGGGGAGAAAGTAAATGGACAGAATTTTCCAAAGAGATAGGGTGAGAGTGTGGATTAAAACAAACAAAACAAACAAACAAACAAATAATTAAAAAATAAAAACAACCAAAACAAACTACAAACAAAACAAAAACCATATCTATGCTCCCTACAACTGACATATTGGAGACCTAAAGACATCTTCAGATTGAAAATAAGGAGATAGGCACTGGACCAGATTAACTTCACAGATGTATAAAGAGCATTCCATCCTAAAACAACAGAATAAACATTCTGCTCAAGTGCACATTGAAATTTCTTCAGAATACATGACATAGTGGGTCAAAAATCAGTTCCATACTGATAACGAAATATTGGGATTATTCCCTGCCCGAGTTCAGAGTACTGTTTTTTGTTTGTTTGTTTGTTTATATTGTGCTGTTAGTCACCATACAACACATCATTAGTTTTTTTATGTAGTGTTCCAAGTTTCATTGTTTGTGTATAACACCCAGTGCTCCATGCAATACATGTCCTCCTTCACACCCACCACCAGGTTCACCCAACCCTCAACCCCTTTCCCTCTAAAACCTTCAGCTTTTTTCTCAGAATCCACAGTCTCTCATGGTTCATTTCCCCATCTGATGTCTGCCTCCCCTTCACTTTTTCTTTCCTTCTCCTAATCTCCTCCATGTTATTCCTTATGTTACACAAGTGAAAACATATGATAATTGACCTTCTCTGCTTGACTTATTTCACTTAGCATAATATTCTCTAGTCCACCCACGTTGATGCAAAATTTGGGTATTCTTCATTTCTGATGGCTGAGGAATATTCGATTGTATATACGGACTGTATTTTCTTTACCCATTCGTCTGTTGAAGGGCATCTTGGCTCTTTCCACAGTTTGGCCGTTATAGACATTGCTGGATGAACATTGGGGTACATGTGGCCCTTCTTTTCACTATATCTGTATCTTTTGTGTAAATACCCAGGAGTGCGATGGCAGGGTCATAGGGTAGCTCTATTTTTAATTTCTTGAGGAATCTCCACACTGTTTTCCAAAGTGGCTGCACCAGCTTGCAATCCCACCAACAGTGTAAGATGGTTCCCTTTTCTCCACATCCTAACACTTGTTGTATACTGACCTGTTGATTTTTGCCATTCTAATTGGTGTAAGGTTGTCTCTCAATGTGGTTTTGATTTGAATTTCCCTGATGGCTAATAATGATGAACATATTTTGTGTGTCTGCTAGCCATTTTTATGTCTTCACTGGAGAAGTGTCAGAGCACAATGTTTTGAAACATGAACTCAGTCGCAAGAGGAAATTTGAAAGAAACTCAAATACTTAGGGGTTAAAGAGCATCCTACAAAAGAATGAATGGGTCAATTAGGTAATTATAGAAGAATTAAAAAATATCATGGAAACAAATGGAAATGAAAACAACTATTCACATTCTTTGGGATACAGCAAAGGTGATTTAAGAGGGAAGCACCTAGCAATAAAAACCTTTAAAAAAAAAAAAAAACTAGAAAAGTATACAATAAATGCGCTAAATTTACACCTAAAGTGCTGGAGAAAGAACAGCAAATAGAGCTTAAACTCTCGGCCCTGCCGAGCTCATGGACGGCCCTGGCGCTTCCCCTTAGGGCGCCGTGCTCGGAGCTTCGAGGAGAGAAGGTGTTCGCTGCAAGCGGGTTGGCGCCAGCAGCAGGGCCCAGGCCGTCGCGCCTGGCCCCGGCGACCGGCAAGGGAACCAGGGCTCTCCCCAGCCTACAGGGCGTCTCCGTGGAGGCGCCTGCCGGCACGCCC
>JAQQSY010003608.1:0-12842 GCA_028646535.1 Procyon lotor
CCCATCCAGGGGCCGCTCCTCCTCCCACTGAGGGGCCCGAGGGCCTAGGGGTGTCTGGTGGGAGCAGTGGCCAGCACAGCGGGGGCCTGTCTGGGGGCTCTGAGCGGGAAGATGAGGTAGCCTTCCGTGCACCCTTGATTGCACTGGCCTGTTTGCAGCGGACTTTGGTGCCCCGAGGCAGGACGCCGGAAGGGACGCCGCCAGAAACGTGAACTTGGCAGGGCGGGAAAGGGAGCCAGGGCGGTGTTTAGTGCAGACTTGTGGCAGGTGGGAGAGCTAGTGACCCAGTCCTGCTGTGGCGGTACAGTCGTATCTAACCGTCGTCTGCTCGGCTTTGGGACGGTGACTGGGGTTGGAGGGTGAGGGGCATGGAGGAAAGGTTCCGCATATTGGCATGTGCGGGTTCCTCGTGGAGAAGTCCCGCAGGAGAGGGCTGAGCTGAGGCCGGACCCAGCCTGTGTCCGAGGACACAGAGCGAGAGGCCCGTCTGGCATCACCGGTGACCAAGCACTCTGGCCCCCGGGGCTCTCCAGAGCCAAGGGGGCTCAGGCTTTTCAACCCCAGCCCGACACGGAGGTGAGCAGCTTGCTGGAGCTGCCGCCCCCTCCTTGTCCAGGGCCCTGGAGATGGTCCAGTTGAGGAGGGAGGTGTTTCCCTCTGGAACTTGGTGTCTTGAACTTCCCCAGGACAGAGGAGGACAGAGGGGACTGGGTCTGGGCCCGCGCGGTGGGCGAGGCCGCAGGGCAGGAGACGCTCAGAGTCTTGGGGCTTCGAGTCTCAGCGTAGACAAGACTGTTGGCGGTGGAGGCAGGTGCGTGGAATGGACTGCAAGCTTTCTAGGTTCCTGAGGGAATTAGATTGCGAAGAAGCTCTGGACCTATCTGTTCAGCCCCCAAGGCTGTCCCCAGCTCCCCAGGAGCACCAGGAGGAGGCGGGCGGTGAAGGCGGTGAAGGGGGTCAAAGGGGCCGGCCCCCGGGAACAGATGGCCTTCTCTCCAATGCCCAACACGGCGGTGACAAGGAGATTCGTGGGCCAGCAGGTTCCCCTCTCCGCGGAGCACTGGCCCCGGGCCGTGGAGGACCGCGGACAAGCGGGCCTCCCAGGGGCAGGGTGGGCGGTGCGGGCGGTGCGGATTGGCTAACCAAGAAAGGATTACAGCGCGGCCTTGCCAGTTGCCTTGGACCGTGTGGATTTCCCGTTGGGCGTGCTGTAGCCGGGGCTGCTCCTGGGACCCCGGATCCCAAGCCCTGGGGACACCAGGCAAGGTCTTGCAGTGCCACTTCCCTTCCAAGCCCGTGCTCACGCCCGCCTGTGTTCCTTCCCTGCGGTTACTCTCTCTGCCTGGAACGGCGTCTGAATTTCTCTCGTATTCGACGTCACCTCCTCCCAGAAGTCTTCCCTAACTCTTTAGGATTTCCTCTGAGCTCTGAGGATACCTCCAACCAAGCCATCACCGTAGCTACAGTATCATTACTTGTCCATCAGCTTTGGCCTTCATGACACCGTGGAACAAATCACCCCCGTACCGGGTGGCTTACTGCAGGAAACAATTCTTCCACTGCTCACGGATCTTCGGGAAGGGCGGCTGTATGTCTGGCTCAGGCTGTGGGCCGGCAGGGTCTGGCTCCAGGCCTTGGATTGCTTTCAGGTTCCCTCCACGTGTCGTGTTCCAAGCTCACGGCGGGTCCCCAGAGCCTGGGTGGGTCCCCAGGGCGTGAGATGCCCCAGAGCGTCACAATGCAAGTGCGTTCACGGCCTCTACTTGCACGCCCACCTCTAACATACTGATGACCCCCAGCAAGCTCCGTAGGGCGAAAAGAATCCTCCGGCTCGTGCTGTGTCTGTGTCACCTCCACTGGCCTGTGTCTACATCCTGTGGGGTCCGAGTGCCAGTGATGACTGGGTGCGCTCAGAGTCTGCTTCCAGCCACCTGCTTGCTGGCTGCTGCCCTCACCAGTGCTGGGGCTGGCTGTCCCCACAAGACCCTGTCCACGGGGGACGTCTTTCATTCAGTCCTGTCTCCTCTTCCCCATGCACCTAACTGATTGCTCTGAGTCCCTCTGGTGGACTAGTCCTCCGACTGAGGGGGAAAGGAGTCACAGAGGTTCAAGTTCCTCATCCCAGCACATGGGGGCATGCCCCCCCCCCGTGGGTGTTTCATCAGCCTTGACCCCTGAAAGGCAGATGGGGGCATGAAGTGTCCTCGAGTTCAGGCAGGCCTCCTGCCCGCAGTGCCTGGTGTGTGCTCTCATGGCTGGCTCTCCGTGGCTCCTCTCCCCTTGCCTCTGGTGGCGCCCCTCAGAGCAGAACCCTCCCCAGGCCCCCTTTCCCCCCTTCCTTCTCTGCTCCCCCCAGCTGGCTCACCCCCCGCCCTGGCCGCCTTCCCTGCTGGCGGCCGCACACCTTCCTTCTGAGCGCATCGCTTCTCCTGAATGCTGAGACCCGGCGAACGAGGTTGCCAAAAACGCAAGCTGGAAACCAGAGATTTTTTTTTTTTTTTCTTTTCAAGAGGGAAGAGGATTAAAAAATCTTGGCTCGAGAGTTTGTTCAAGGAGAAAGTGAATAGCAAATCTTCCTTTGCAACTTAGCCTCTCTCCGGCTTCCCAGTTTGAGATGAATTTAAAAGGGAGATTGGGGGGGGGGGGCGGCGCGTAGAAGGACTCTGCTTTGACCTGCAGCTTTGCCCTCACCTCTGAGCCTTAGCTCACGCTTTTCCCCTTGTAGGGAAAGACCTTTCCCTGCTCTAAATGCTCCTGGCTCCTACTCAGCCTTCAATGCGCAGCGTAAATGCCTCCTCCTCCATGAAGCCTCCCTGATCACTTCAGCTTCTCTCTGCCCTCACAGCTCCCTGTGAGGGACAGGTGAGTGAACTTGGACAGCGCTGGGTTTAATCCAGGCCCTGCCAGCCTGTCTTTGTTGCAGTCACCTGCGGAAGCAGAAGCTTCTGGACTCTGCCTCCCTGGCCCGGGTCTAAGATCTACCCTGTGGCTTCCAAGACCCTGACAAAATGTGACCTTTCTCTCTCCCCGCTCCCGCGGAGCGGTAAGATTTCTTCAGCTTATTTTATTACACGCAGACAGAGATTGTCATCTGGAAAAGGCTTTATTTAAATTAATGTAGCATAAAAAGATGGAATGTCACTTATCAGCCTTGGCAGCCATGAGACGAGACGGCTTTAAAGCTAGTGACCCCGGTCGCTGGGTTTTAAGAACTACAGGAACACTTTGCTGTTCTGTTTAGGGGTCTCCCCCTGCCTGGAGCAGTGTGAGTGATTCTGGGGGGATCTCACTGGCGTGCTAACTCTCTCCTAACACTCGGGGCATCAGGATGCAGCGAAACAGGAAATAGCCCGGATTTGGTGTCCCTCTGAATTCCTGCTGTGCCCCTGACCAGCTGGGGGCTGGAGCAGTCGTTTCCCTGATCCGTGCCCCAGGACTCCTCTGGAAAAGCTCCCTCAGAGGGGTGCTGTGGGCACTGGCTGAGATGGGGCGGGCCTGGCTGGCTCATGGTACAAACTTGGATGATGCTGGTCCCCCCTCTGGGACCTCTAACTGCCGCATCCAGGCAAACCCCCTGAAGTGCCAATTTCACTAGGTGACTCTTTTGCTCGAAATCTCATGACTTTATCTATTTTTAAAAAGATTTTATTTGTTTATCTGACAGAGAGAGAGTGATAACAAGTAGGCAGAGAGAGAGGGGGAAGCAGGCTCCCCGCTGAGCAGAGAGCCCCACGTGGGGCTCAATCCCAGGTCCCCGAGATCATGACCTGAGCCAAAGGCAGAGACTTTAACCCACTGAGCCACCCGGGTGCCCCTATTTTTTTTATTTTTTTAAGTGGGCTCCACGACTAGTGTGAAGCCCAACATGGGACTTGAACTCATGACCCAGAGATCAAGGTCTGGCTGAGATCAAGAGGCAGATGCTCCACTGACTGAGCCACCCAGGTGCCCCAAAATATTCCGACTTTAAAAAATACAGCCCACATTCTTCTGCTTGGCATTCAAGTCCCTCTGGAACCTGACCTTGCCGTGCTCCTGCACTGTGACCTCCCGATCTGAGCGCTGCTGTGACCTCAGTATGCCCACCCATGAGCGGGTGGTTATGTCTCGGAGCCCAGCCCCTGCTTCACCTTCTCTCTCGTGTCTAAGTCCAAACATTCCCCATTCCTGCCTGGGCACCGACACTCATTGTCAGGCAGGCCTGAGTGCAGGCTCGTCCTCTCCGTTATCAGGAGAGGAGAGTCTGATGCAAGAAACCGAAACCAACTCTGACTGTTCTTGTTTTGTTTTTTAATTTTACTCATTTATTTGAGAGAGGAAGAGTGAGCGAGCCCAAGGGGTGAGAAGGGCAGAGGGAGAAGCAGGATGCCCCCTGAGCGGGGAGCCTAACTCGGGGCTCCATCCCAGGACCCTGGGATCATGACCTGAGCGGAAGGCAGACTCTTAACCCACTGAGCCACCCAGGCGTCCCCCAACTCTGGCCGATTTAAGCAGAAAATAAGTTTGCTAAAAAGGAGATTGAGCTGCCATGGAGAACTAGCTGGGAGGCAGTCAGGGCACTTTTGGCTGAAAGCAACAGCACATGCAGCTCAGAATGACTGAGACGTGAGGAAATTCACAGTTCGCTGGGACGAGCTGCGGTCCGCGGGCAGGGCAGGCCCGGGGTGGTTCATTGGGGGGCTCTGTGTTGGACGCCTGGGGACCCGACTTCCATCTCGCCGCTCTGCCCGGCCTCCTGGTGGGGGCAGGGTGGCTGCAGCGTCGTGTGCAGACGCAGAGCGGAGCCCGACAGTCCCGGGAGCCAGGGTCTGGGGTCAGGGTGAGGGGTTAGGGCCAGAGCTCGCGAGTTCGGGCGCTTCGAGCAATCGCCGGCCTCCCCAGGGCAGCTCTCTTCTCATTGGCCACATGGGCGTCACATGCTTGTGCCTCGGCCAATCATTGGCAGGACGTGGGCCAATCAGAAGGCTCGTGAGCAGCAGGCGCCGTGGCGGGACAGGCGCCATCGCGGACAGGCGCCGCCCCTCCGGGAGCGGGCCTGCGGGGACCTGGAGCAGGGGGGCGTCGGGGGGCCTCACCCCGCGGC
Organism: Procyon lotor; assembly: GCA_028646535.1. NCBI lineage: Eukaryota > Metazoa > Chordata > Mammalia > Carnivora > Procyonidae > Procyon > Procyon lotor. Next base: position 5,084 of record JAQQSY010003608.1, read on the forward strand.
AGGAGCCACGTGGCCGAGCGTCCCAGCGGCTCTTGGCTCGGTCGCAGAGCCTGGACGCCACCCCGGTGCCCCTCGGCCGGGGAGCGGCGGAACCCGCCACGGCTGGTGCGCCGGCCGGATGCTCCCCGCGAACCCACGCCAGAGTCGGTGACCTCGGCAGCGTGGTTTTCGGGCACCAGGTATGTGTAAAGGGCCCGCAGGAGCTGAAGCTGAGCCAGCGGGGGGCTGACCCTCCGAGCCCCCCTGCCGGCCGGCTCCAGGGGGCGCCCACCTCCAGACCCGTGAGGGGTGATTACCCTGCTTGCCGCCTCTCCTCCGCGTGTCGCACCCTCCAGCCAGGCAGGACCCCTCGGGGGAAGGGCCTCCCTCCCGGACCAGCCCCTTCTCGTCCTTCCAGGCCCAATGCAAGGGTCCTGTTCGCTGTGAGAGACCCGGAAGCGTGGGGCTGGCGATGGGAGGGTCTGGTGTGACCGCGGGTTTCCAGGGATGCTTTGGCTGCTGAGTTGGGACGACGGTCGGGGGCAGTTAGGAGGTGAGGAGGAAGTCCAGGCCTTGGTCGGGCGCTCACGGCTGCCGGGGCCCACATCTCTCTCCAGCACCACTCCTGCCCTGGTCCTCTCTGTCCCCCAGCGTCTGCACACATGCACCATGTGGACTATGCCTTGGTGACAGCCACTCGGGCCACTGTGTCTCTCCGCCCTTCCTGGTCTTAGTGACCCGGTGAACTTCAGCCTTCGAGGTGGGATGGGTGCCCTTCTCCCGATGAAGGCTCAGCTCCCGTGCCTCCTGTTGGCACACTCAGCAGTCCCTCTTCCCAGTGTTCCAGAACCTTCCATGACCCTCCACCGCTGTGTACCATGACGGCAGTGACCCTTGACTGAGCATTTCCTACGACCTGGTCCCCTTTGACTCCAAAACAGTCGCACAAATTAGGTCCCTCCATTGTCTCCATTTCACATATGGGAGAACTGAGGCTCAGACCACCTGCTGAGGGGCACACAGCCCGGAGGGGGCCAATGCCTCGGACCACTGTGTGCGTGCTCCCTCTGCTAGGTGGTGGTGGGGGTGCTCGGGGGCCCTGGGGGCGGGGACCTGGCTCCATTCATCTCTGGTCCCACTGGTAGCTGCTGGGTGTCTCTCTGGCCTGCGTGGATGTCAAGCCACAAGTAAGAGTATGGGTAGCAGGTGCCGGGAACGGGTCACGGTGACCGTGCCTTTCGTGTCTCAGCACAGGAGAGCCTTCTGTGAGTCCGTGCCAGGCCCAGACGGGCCACAGGAGAAGGGGACGTACGAAGGAGGGAATGACTGAGCGTCGTGCTCGGGCAGACAGTGTCACCTGTGACAGTGTGGCAGAGTTAATGAGAAGGGGGCCCTTCCCCGCACTGCTCAGTCCCCTGCAGCAGCACTGGCGGGCCTAGGGCACAATGCCGGGAGGAATTAACCAGAGAAAGACAAACTGCACGGTGTCACTTGTACGAAGAACTGGAAACAAAGTCAAACTCCTGGAAACAGCGGGAAGGTGGTTGGGCGGGCTGGGGGAGAGGGGGGCAGTGGGTCTGAGGGCACGAGCTCTGCGCTATAGGATGAGTAAGGCCTGAGGGGCTTAGGTGAAAACTATGATTGGAGCAGATGATTCCGTTCGGGGACGCCTTGTTGTAGGAGTGACCTTTGCTGGGAGCGGGACTTAGGGGTTCTCGAGCACACGCACAAGGTGAGCTCATGGATGTATTGACTGGTCTGACTGGGGGGCGGGGCCCGGGGGGCCGTGTATCACATCTCACCAGGCACAGGCTTTATCTCAACAAAGCCGAGCAAACCCCCACATCAAGGGGAGGTTCCTGGGGAAATGCTGGCGAGTAGACCCAGGGGAGGGTTTGGACTCGCCTGTTTGGGGCAAAGCCCCCTGCGCCCCGGCTGGAGGTGCCGGGCCCCTTGCAGAGAGCCGCCCGGCTGTCCCCTCTGCTTGACAGGCCTGGTCAAGGCATCTGACACAGGATGACATCTGACACAGGATGGCATCCGTCTGAATCACTGTGGGGCCCGATTTGAAATTCAGATTCTGGCTAAACAGGACATTACTATGAATTTCATATTCTGTTTTCCTCGCAGACCCAGCTGCGTGTGTGCTGGGCCGGCCTGGGGTGCTGCAGGATTCGGGGTGCGGCCCCCCTCAGCCACCTCCCTGCCCAGCTGCGGCCACGCCTGTGCCCAGAGCTGAGGGCGCCGGAGGAGAACGACTGCTCTCTCTGGATATTTCTCCCGCAGAGAAACAGGAAGGAATGGAGAAGCCAGCCTCAGCCGACAGAGGTAACATGGGGACTTCTGGAATGGGGGGTTCCAGGTGGTGTCGCCAGAGAGCTGTCCAGAGGCCTGGCTTTGAACCTGGGTGGGGGCTCTGGGGGTCAGGGAGGGAGCGGCACAGGCTGGGCTGGCAGCTGTGCTGGGGGGTGGAGCAGGCCTGGGGGCTGCCCATCCTCGGGAGGTCCTCTTGGACCCCCCACCATCACTGCTGAGCCTGGGTGTGGCCCGGCTCTGTGGTCCCTGTGCCCTCCTTCCTGCCTCGGGGCTGTGCCCAGGACTCCACCCACAGCCTCATCCTCCCCACCCCCCCTTTCTACCCAGCTCCACACAGACAACCAGCCACTCCCCACACTCAGTAACCTCCAGAGAACCATTAAGGCCTGGGAGGAGGGGGCTGTCAAATCCTGGCTCAATCAGTGTATTAGCCTGGGGGCCTTGGACGAGTTTCTTAGCCTCTTTGTACCTCAGTTTGGGCCTCTTTACAGTAAGATCACTCACCTCCCAGGGTTATTGGAGGCTCAGGTGCACGGGTGGGAAACACCAGGACCCTGCTGGGCATCACCTGGGGTCTGTGTACCTCCCCAGTGTCCACTTGTGGCCTGCCTCCTCGAGCTCTGCATGGGGCCAAGGACCTCTGGCCTGGCTCTTTCCCTGTGCTCAGTTCTGCCCAGCCTTCCCCCCTGCTGTTTCCTCTGCCCACCTTCTCTGGGTCCCCCTCACCCAGATGCAGCCTTCCAGCATCTGTCCCAGAAAGTGTCCTGTCTGTGTCTGTCGGACCGTGGGCTCCCTGGGGACCGGACTGGCCCATCCCCTCTTTACTGTCTCTGCCCCTAGCTCAGCCCTCCACTGTTCGGCAAGTCTCTGGACATGTCCCTCCAAGCCTGCCTCAGCCCTGCTGATCTTCACACCCCACTGAGGGTGGGGTGTCTCTGAGCCCCCCCAGAAGCCCACTAGCATTCCCAGCACCACCTCCAGCCAGGGGATTTGGGTCGAGAACCTGTGGCTAAGGTTCTCCACGCTGGCCTTGCTTCCTGGGCCCAGCAGCAGAGAGTGGGACGTCCTCTCAGGGTCCACATGTGGCTCTGGGTTCTGGGGTGCAAGCTGCAGCCTTTCCTAGAGCTGGTGGGCTTTGGTCGCCCTTGTCACCGTCGTCAGGCCACTTCGGTGCATGTGAGGAGGGCTGTGTCTGGAGTGGTGCTCGTGTGATTTCAACTCTCCCCTCCTCTCCTCCCCCATTACCCTTTGTGCGCATCCAGGGCTCTGGGCTAAAGAGAAAGACAAGGAAGAAGAGTTCATGCTGAGGAGATGTTTGACTTTTGCCACCATGTGCTGTGTGACTCTGGATATATAACTTGATCTCTCTGTGCATCAGGGCTCTGGGTTGGAGAAACCAATGAGTGTGGGGAAGGTTGTTGGCCCCGCGGTACAGAAATGCCCTGACTTCTCTATGCCTGAGAACCCGTGTTAGTTTTTATCCAGTAGGGTCACATTAGCATATCAGTGGAACATCTCTCATCTATCCTCGCCTCTGTGACCACTGACCCTGCCCCCTAGCTCAGCTGTTGGCATGGAATAGTTTTTTCCTGAGTATCTTGCACATTCCACTGGATACACAGGACGCTGGAAAGATGACAGCTTCAGGGACACTGGGGAAATACTTGGGCCAATGGAAATGCTCTCTGTCTTGACTGTGGAGGTGGTTACATGACCACAAGTATTTGTTAAAATTTGTACAAGTATACTAAAAAGGGTGAGTTTAACCACATGCATATTATACCTCAGTTAAAAATATTTTCCAGGGGCGCCTGGGTAGCTCAGTAGGTTGAAGCCTCTGCTTTCAGCTCAGGTCATGGTCTCAGGATCCTGAGATCGAGCCCCACATCAGGCTCTCTGCTCAGCAGGGAGCCTTCCCCCCTCTCTCTGCCTGCCTCTCTGTCTACTTGTGATCTCTCTCCTCTCTGTCAAATAAATAAATCTTTGAAAAAAAAATTTTCCCATAAAAGTTTTGTGCATGATTATTAGAGTTACTTCTAGATAGTTAACATTTTTTTGTTGATATTATGCATGGTATCTTTTTAAAATTGCATTTTCTGTTGCTGGTATATAGAAATGTAATTAATTTTTTAATGTAGAACTTAATTCCAAAAATACTTTTAGAATCTCTTAGTACTTTTAATAATTTGATTGTAGATCTCCTTTGGGTTTTCTATGTAGATATTTGTGAATAACCAGCATTCATTCCCGTCTTATACTTTGTTTCTTTTTCTTTCCTTATTGCACTGGCTAGCATCCCTAGTACAATGTAACAGAAGCAGGGAGTATTGACTTTTCGTTTTTGATGCCTACTAGAGTTTCTAGTTTTCACCCAGGAAGGATGACATTTGTTGTAGGCTTTTGGTAGATACACTTTTTCAAGTTAAGAAACTGTCTTTCCACGTTTTGTTTACCAAAATTTTTTATTTTGCTTTGTTTTGTTTCAGATCATCTTGTTGAGTTCCATCAAATTTTCCTCTGCAATATTGAGATGACCCTGTTTCTTTTAACCTGATGGTACGGTGATGCACGCTTAGGATTTGTATCCTAAAGTCGTCCGTGCATCCCCCGAGTAAATCCATCACGCTCGTGATGTGGTTACGTTGCAATTTTCTACTTACTTTGTACAAAAGGCCGAATCCCGCTGCTTATATTTTGTGGAGGATTTTTCCACCTTTGTTCATGAGTGTGATTGGCTGCATTTTTCTTTCTCATACAGTTTGTCTCTGGTTTTGGCATCAGTGTTATACCAGCCTCAGAGATGGGCAACAGGTGGTAAGGCCAGAATGCTCTAGGGTGAGCAGGGATTGATTCTTGCTTTGCATTTTAAATCGTGGGGCTCTTCAAATGTTAATTTTTTCCGCTGCAAGTTCAGTAAGGAGTGTCTATTTCATCTCGTATTTAGAGGTACTGTCATTAAGATTTATTTTATGAGCAATTTAGTCTGTGACATATCTACAGTCACACCCATTCTTTATTCCAAATATTGTTCGCGGACGCATTCTGTTTCTCTTGATAGTTGTTGCTGGAGATTAGTGGAGGTCGGCTTGGTTGAGTATTTGCACCATTGCTTTGTTTTCTGTTTCTTTCACTCATCCTCTTCTGCTTTCTTTGAGTTTATTCAGTTGTGATTAGTGTATTAGTTTTCAGCCCCCTTTTCCAACGTAAAATGTTGAGATTACCTACTCTAGGTAGGTAGGTAATTTTGCTGTCCTTTGCAGGTTTTCCTAGGTGGCAATTTTCATTACCACGTGATTCCAGGAATCAAGACCATCCTGGTTTTTCCCTGGGCCTGGGATGAAGTCTGTTTTCCGGACCATAGGATGTTGGGGAATGGTGTTATCCGTGCAGGCAAAGGAGGCTTTCCAGAGCCAACCCCCCGACCCCCAGGAGGGCTGGCGGGGTTTTGCTTTGTGTTTTAATTTGGTTTAAGGCAGCAGTTGGGAAGGAGTGAGTTGCAGAGTTAGGTTTTAGATCATGCATGTACATTTGAAAACACAAAACATTGTGAAAACGCATTCTGTTTGAAAACACAAAATTCTCTATTTTTTTTTTTTTAGTGGATGTGTGTAAGCAGTGAGAGTGAAAACACGGGGTCACGCCGCGCTGCGACAGGGAGGACAGGCCCTGGGGAGGAGCTCGATGGAACCCCCTGTCGCATTTTCTTTCTTGGAACAAGAAGATCTCAAACCGCGACGATGACAATTATAAGAAAATGTAAAAATGTAAGTGCTAGAAGAACCTTTCTTGAACTTTCTCAAACTGTAATGAAACAATGGTTTTGAAATTTGGAATGTTGAGGACCCCGCGAGTGCCACCCGACTGCCTGTGACCAGAAATTGTCACGACCCCAGTTTGGTAGGGGTCTGAGTGAAGGGAAAACAAAGACCCGAGCCGGAGACCAGCACCTAGAGCGGCCCCTGTGGTGCACCCAGTGGGTTCCCTGGTGGTGGTGGCCGTGGGCGTGGCCAGCAGCCAGCATCAGGCAGCCCAGTTCCTGCAAGATTTTGGGAAGTGACTTGTCCCTGTTTGTCAAGAGCCTTCCTGGTTGGCTTAGGAATTCCGTGTTGGAGAGTGGAGGCGAGAAAAAGAGTTTGGACAAAGAGATAAATAGATGAGAAAATGTTTATCAGAATCGTTTAGGAGGAAAAACATTTGGAGACAGAGGACAATCAGTAAGTTCTGTATTCACATGTTTAACGGTTTTATAGCATGTTAACAAAAATGATAGTGACAAAAATGTTTAATAAGAGAGTAAAATGCTTACGATTACGTTTTAAGTGACCAAAAAAGCAAAGGCAACATTGTGCATCCCACTTGATGTGTCTGTATGGAAAAAATATCCATTAAAAACGTGCAGAAGAAATAGACCAGAACGTTATGAGACGGGTCTCCAGCGGGTCATACGTGCTGCCGTGTACTTCCCCAAATAGAATATTCTGGGTCTAATGTAGGAAAAGCAGAGCTGTTGTCACAGGCGGCCTGGGGACATGGCAGGAGAGGTCCCTCCTTGACAGCGAGGTGAGTTCCAGGTGCTGGTGTGACTTAGTCTTGTATGAGCCCCATGCCATCTCCCCTGGCTCGCGCTGGTCTTGTCCCATTTACAGGTGAGGACAGGGGGGCCCAGAGCAGTTGGGCAATTTGCCCAGCGTCACACACCTAGTAAGTGGCAGAGCTGGGGTCTACACCTGGGTCGGGGGAGGGAGCCATCAGGGGACCTGGCCCCACCCCCGGGCCACACTCCTCCTGGGCCAGGGTCTGCCTGCGGGGCTGGACTTTCTCCCACACCCCTGGAGCCCACCGTGTCCCGAAAGGTCTCTCGTCTGCAAGCCCCCAACCCTCCTATTCCTGCCTCTGCTGCGGACTGAGTACCTGCCTCCCGGGGGAGACCCTCTGGCTCCCTGCTCCCTGGCCAGGGGCGGGAGGGCCACCTTTCTCCATGCTCCCGCCGTCCTCCATCACCGGGCAGCATCCGCAGCGCAGAGACCTTGGCCGTGGCCATCCCTGAGCTCCCTGAGGGCGGGCACTTGCCTCAATCCACTTTGAGGAAGGATTCTCCACCCCCATTCGACGGGGCAGGAAGCAGGATCAGTCATGTCTCGCCCCAGGTCTCTTCGTCTCGGGCCCGGCCCCTCCGCCATGTGCGTCCTCCGCTCCTCCAGGGGTCCGTGCGCTGACTCCGATGTCACTCCCCGCGGGAGCCCCCTCTGGTCCTCCTCATCGACACAAAGTATGTAGGGCTGGAGCGGGGCGACCCACAGCCTGGGTCCGAATCCCAGCCGCACCGCTGTTGTGACCCTCTACCTCGGTTTACCCACCTGGGAGGTGGGCGTGGTGTGGCTGAGAGCGCAGTGAGCGGTCGGTATGGGGCTTCGGATGGTGCCGGCCGGCAGTGGCTCCAGTTCCCGCTCTTTCAGGTCTGTCC
>JAQQSY010003609.1:0-12842 GCA_028646535.1 Procyon lotor
TTGGTGGGAATACAAACTGGTGCAGCCACAGTGCAGAACAGAATGGAGGTGTCTCAAAGAGTTAAAAATAGAACCACCCAATGATCTAGCAGTTGCATTGTTAGGTGTTTACCCAAAGGACACAAAATACGAATTTGAAGGGACACATGCGTCCTGATGTTTATAGCAGCATCATCAACAATAGCTAAATTATGGGAAGAACCCAAATGTACATTGATTTATGAGAAAATAAAGAAGATATAGTATGTGTACACACACACACACACACACACACACACACACACCACACGCACACAGGAGTATTACTCAGCTATAAAAAGAATGAAATCTTGACATTTGCGACAACATGAATGGAGCTAGAGTGTATTATGCTAAGTGAAATAAAACAGAGAAAGAGAAATTCTATATGATTTCAGTCATATGCAGAAATTAAGAAACAAAAAAGATGAACATGAGGTGGGGGGAGAAAGAGAGAGGCAAGCCATAAAACAGACTCTTAACTATAGAGAACAAACTGAGGGTTCCGAGGGGGGAGGTAGTTAGAGGCATGGGTAAAATGGGTGAAGAGTATTAAGGAGGGCACTTGTGATGAGCACTGGGTGTTATATGTAGGTGAGGAATCACTAAATTCTACTCCTGAAATTGATATTGCACTTTATGTTACCTAAATGGAATTAAAATAAAAATCTGAAATAAACATACAAAAAAACATTTTACTTAAAAGGAAAACTACAATTTTTTAAAATAAAAATAGATGGTCCTCATTTAAAAAAAAGATATATTTTATGTTCAAATTTTGAGGACATTATACTATAGCCAGTATTTTCACATTTCTTGGAAATACATAAGCTGTAGCTAGGAACAACAAACGAATGCTCAGATTTGGGATTTTCTTGAACTACTTGTATATTTGCAAAAATATTTTACCCATTGTAATGTTTCATATACACTAAGAGTTGGCTGTTAGACTGAGCCAAAATAAAATAGTTATAAAAATTTAATTTTCCATGTAATAATTCTTTTTTTCTCTGAAATATAATCAGAAGTTTTCATTTATCTTGTATTCTTATGTGAAATTCTGAAAATGTGTATTCAATCTCTTGTGAATATTGGGGTTTATTGCATAAATGTATAGATTATAAAAGGAAGCTTATGAAACAATTCAATTTCACATCTAAGTGGTCTTATTGCTCCATTCTTAGACTGTGCATAGATCTTGTAATGAATGTCTATTATTTCACTGGGTAAGAAAATTATTTGATTGCTTTTGTTGCTATCTGGGAAGGACAATCTTTGCCTTTTTCTATACTATTTTTATTTTTATTTATTTTTAAGATTTTATTTATCTATTTGACAGAAACAGAGAGATCACAAGTAGGCAGAGAGACAGGCAGAGAGAACGGGGAAGCAGTTTCCCTGCTGAGCAGACAGTCGGATTCAAGGCTCCATCCCAGGACCCTGAGATCATGACCTGAGCTGAAGGCAGAGGCTTCAACTCACTGAGCCACCCCAGCGCCCAATCATTATTTATTTATTTATTTGTTTGTTTGTTTGTTTGTTTAAAATATTTTATTTATTTATTTGACAGAGAGAGAGAGAGATGACAAGCAGGCAGAGAGGGAGGCAGAGAGAGAATGGGAAGCAGGCTCCCCACTGAACAGAGAGCCTGATGTGGGGCTCAATCCCAGGACCCTGAGATCATGACCTGAGCCAAAGTCAGAGGCTTTAATCCACTGAGCTACCCAGATGCCCCTCTATCCTAGTTTTAAATGAATTCAAATGTGCTCAGATGCACTTATTGAAATCATTTAAAAATATAGAGCCACGAATCCTGTCAATATATATGTCTGCTGGATTTCTTTAAGACACAATAGGAAATATGGTTGCATAAATTAGAAATTTAAATGTTAAATTCATTTTAAAGGCTGTTAAAGTAAAAAGAAGACAAAGTTGGTTTGGTTTATCTTTTGCTGCATGAAGAAAATTAAACTTAACCATTAGTATGCAAGAAAGTAAAAATGAGAGTAGGAAAGAAATTTTAATTGAAAATGTTAAATTATACTGAGTAGTCAAAATCACCCCCTCTGATGATGCTTTTCTCTCAAGTTTGTCCAACTAAAACTGAGTTTTGCCACATCAAGGACATAAGTGATCATACTAAACCTCCCTTTCAAACTAGATTGCCAATATAATAGTGCATAACTAAGTAAAGTGCTTAGAAAACTTAGTTAGAAAGCCAAGACTTGGCTCTGCCTTCAGCTCGGGTCATGATCTCAGGGTCCTGGGATCCAGCCCCGCATGGGGCTCTCTACTCAGCAGGGAGCCTGCTTCCCCCTCTCTCTCTGCCTGCCTCTCTGCCTACTTGTGATCTCTCTCCTTGTCAAGTAAATCAAATCTTTAAAAATAAAAGAAAGCCAAGACTCTACTAAAAATAAATAAAATTTTGAAATGTAAATTCATCAAATAATACAATTCCTATTACTACAGCATTGAACTATTCCTTTCCATCAATCTTTTAAAATTATAATCAGAGACCTACGTAAATTACGTAAATCGAAATTCATTCCATATGTGATTTATGGTTTCTTTAGATAGAGAGCTATCTTACTGTGTAAATTCATACATCTGAGATATTTTATAGGGGCTGCATCTACTAACAATTACTATCTTAGGGACATAATGTTGACCTAAAAAGTCTTATGCTAGAAAAATTTAGTGGAAAGAATCATCAAGTTCTTAATACAATATAATTTGACTTCAATTTCTGCATGTGGAATTACCAACAAAAGTGCATTTCGATTATTTGCTAAAAAGAGAAATGCAGTAAAACAAAATTACAAAATTAAAATTAAGTGTTTTAGAAAACTGTAAAGAATCAATATAGCACATGAGTCAGAACCAAGTGTCATGTTGAGAAATGTTGAGAGTCAGGCAAGAGGAGAGTGGATATCTTAATAATTTAATTAGATATCGTAAATAATAAAGAAAATGCTGTAAACTGATCAACACATGTTGTACTAACTCCACAGTAATTAAAATAGATAACTTCCATTTAGTAGTTCCAACTACTATACTTTAGGAACACTGGAGCTCTTCGTGTACTTTGTAACAAGAATCATCACAAGTATTTATCCACTTACCCTTCTCTTCTCATTTCCGTATTAGTCCCACATACAATCCTACTCATCCTCATCCTACTCATTTCTTCCTTTTTTCACAGTTCTCAAGCATGAATAAATTGCTTTACTTTTATAAGTATGATTGAACCGAGATATGCATAATGATAATTAACTTATTAATAATGGTTTAGTGAAATAAACTTTATTTTTTATAGATGGGATATAAGAAGGATAAAAAAATTTAAATTATCAGGAACAAGCTATACCTAGAACTCTTGTCACTATGAATAAAAACATTTCACACCTACCTGACTATTGAACTTAATCATAAAATTCAGAATGTTAACGGCCTTTCTTCCTTGTCTCTTGATTCCTTTTCTGTAGACTTACAAAGCTATAAGCAATATCATTTATGTTTTACCTCATTTGTGTTAAACGTTCCTTTTCTATACTAGATTATGCACATATGTAATTGAACATATTTCTAAGAACATAATATTTTAGAGTAAATTTTCTATAGTTTTGAACTGTTTGGGGTATGTCTATATCCCTACATATAGACATAAATATGAGTTTTAGATTTTCTTTTAAAGATTTTATTTATTTGACAGAGAGAAACACAGCGAGAGAGAGAACACAAGCAGAGGGAATGGTAGCGGGAGAAGCAGGCTTCCCGCAGAGCAGGGAGCCCGATGCGGGGCTCGATCCCAGGACTCTGGGATCATGACCTGAGCCAAGGCAGACGCCCAATGACTGGGCCACCCAGGCGCCCCAGATTTTTATGAGAAAATATAAATGTTAATCTATTAATTGTTTAAAAAATAACAGTAGTAAATGGGTAGAATTTCTTAGAGATTTAAATGAATGAAAAAAAATAAATGAATGAATGAGAGTTCCACATAAATTACTAGAATCTGACTGGTTTTTTATACAGAGTTAGTGAAAAGAAGATGCCACAGAAAACTGAGTAGAAAAGCCAGAAGTAGAACATAAATGAAAATTCAGGAGCTAAAATGCAGTTTTGCCAATATTTAACATAGTTAATTATGTTGCCAATATTTACAAAGTTAATAGCTGGCCTCGTCCAAGTTCTATTTTAAAATTTGGGGCATTTGAATTAAAAAATAATAATTATTATTATCAATTTCCTTTAGATTTGCCTTAGAGGACTAGCTCACAATTTTCCTTTCCAATAGAATTTTTCATTAAAACACAACCAGACACACACACACACACACACACACACACACACACACACACACACACATTAGTAAAACTAAGAAAGATTGAATGTATGTCACCTGTGAGATTTGCATGACTACAGAGGAGTAACAAATTCTATGAACTTTTAAGAACACTCCATTTTCAAAATACAGTTTCCAGTAAGGAAAAGAGAGAAGTTTGTCTAAAGTTCAGCCTCACTGCCACTACTTATTTCACAGGTTTACACAAATTATGATGGAATAAATTGCTGCTAAGGAGGATTTCCAAACCAGAGTAATCCTTTTAACAGTATTTACTTATTTCTAATACTTCAAGAAATTTGCCTTTCTGGGTGTGCAATGAGGAATGTATAAGCAAAAGTCAAAGCTAGCGTTTAGAAAAAGCAAAGCAGAAAAGAACTATGAATTTTTAAGATCTCTGAATTAAACAGAGAAGCTTGCAATAGGTTAGGACCTTAAATTGCTAAGTTATGAAACAGTTAAGCAACTGTGATGAGCATAACTATTATTCATTGGAAACTTTTAAATTAAAGGAATAAACTGAAAATGAAACTCTCTGTTTCTTTACTCTTCCAGTGGTATTTAAGTTACTTTCCATAGTTATCAATAACAAATAGATGTTTTTCCCTTAGTATGTTCAAAATAAATATTCATCTCAATTTATGTCAATGCATGAGAAATCAAATATATGATTAGAGAGCTATTTTATTTTTGCTTGATTAATAGTAAGTGTTATCTGTATAATTGGTTTCCTTTCCAGATCAATTATGATTTCTTCTTATTTAAAATTAAAATCCTTTTATTTAAACATAAATCTTTTTTGTGCATATACAATATTTTAAAAAATGGAGCCTTGAATTTCTTTTAATTTAGAGAAGGATTTTGTAATGACTACAGAGAATGGGAAATGTGCTATTGATAAAAGTTTTTTTTTTAATTTTTGTTGAGGGAAGTTTGATCTAAGCTTGTTACCTATGAGAGGAAAAATAAATTGTGTGTGAACAAATTTAGATTTGGAAAGTGCTTTCAATAACTTCATCTGAAACCTGAAAGGTTTTCAAATGAAGCAAATAAGAATACCTCTATTACCAAACACCAGTGAGCTCCATGATATGAGTATTGTGAATAACAGACAACTGAAACTGGTTTATATACTATCCTTACTGATGTAAGTAAGAATTTGAGCTCTTATTTCTAACACAGTATGCCAATATTTTAATCCATTTCACATACATGTACAATTTGTTACTCTCTTCTCAAATGTGAATGCTCTGTATTTAATACCTTTTACCGAGTATTTCATATTGTATCTGAAGTGAGATCGTGACATTTCTGCTGTCTGTATTTTTAAGTCTTGTTCAATGGCAGATAGCAAATACTTGTTATCTATTTGATTCTACCACTAATAAAACATTACTAGGTAGCGCTCTTACAAGAGATTCTCGTAAATAACTGCTGCAAAGCACACAAATCAATGCATGTTTACATCTCCCAAAAGGAAGTTGATAGATGAAGTAAGTGTGTGGCTGTAGAGATAGAATGAGATGTTGTGAATACACTAGCTGAGCTTGTTGATTTTTTGGAAAATTAAAATTGAACAGTATACTCCTGTTAAGTTAATCTTATCTGACTGCCTTGTGATCATATCTACTAAAAATAAAACTTTGTTTGTGTATTTCATATATACTTTGCTCATAGCACTTGCCTTATTACATATTTCATAATATTATTAAAATTCTTTAAATATTTGCAAGTCCTACATATTTTTAGATATTCAGCATAATCACACTGCTTTGGAATTAGACCTTTTTTGTGGGAAAGTAGAATTACTTGTTGCTTTGGTTTTGCTTATGTTGGGGTTGCTGGTTTTCATATATTTTTATTTTTTTGTTTCTTTTAACTTTTAACTGGCATATAAAATTTAGGACTGTTCTTTTTCATACTTGAATGGTAGCACTCCATTGTCTTCTTGCTCATATTGTTTCTGATAAGAAATCTGCTCTAATTTTATTTGTATTCCTCAATATTCATTTTATCTTTTTTCTATTATTTTTAAAAATTTTCTTTTTATCTTTGGTCTCTAGGAAGCTCAACATAAATTTTTTCATAATATGATAATAAAATATCTTTGCAGGTTATTTCTTTGTTTATACTTAACCTTCAGTCTGTATTCTGAGCTTCTTGGATTTGTGGCTTAATGCCTTTTATTTTTCAGAAAATTCTTGACCAATAGCTCTTCAAATATTTACTTCTCCCTGTTATGTCTCTTATCTCAGTATAAGATTCCAAGTATATGTATTTTAGAATCTTTACTGTCTTCTTAAAGTTCTGGGATGCTCTTTTACTTTTTTTCTTATTTTCAAATTTTTCTTTTTTTATTTTCAAGTTCTCTGAAATATCAAGTCTACTGATAATATCATTGAAGGTATTCTTCATCTCTGTTACCATTACTTTTTAAAAACTTCTAACATGCCATTTTAGTTGTTACTTAGTTTCCATTTTTTTGCAGATATTCCCCATGTTTTTGTGTGTTGTGTATCCTTCCCAGTATAGCCTGTGTCATAGTAATCATAGCTATTTTAAATTCCCTGTCTGAGAGTTCTAACATCTTGGTCATATATGAATATCCTTCTGTAGATTGCTTTGTCCATTTTATCCCTTGTATTATTTCTTACAATATTTGTTGCATAGTATTTGAATGAAACAGATTAAGGCCTATTGAGCTAGTGTTTATGCCTCAAAATGAACATACTTATATTTCCCTAGCTTTATTAGGGTATGAGTAACAAAAACACATTATATATGTCTAAGGTGTACACCAACATGTTTTGATGTACATATACATTGTGGAATGATTCCCCAAATCAAACTAATCAAGCTATCCATCACCCCACATATTTTCCATGTGTATGCATGCACACACACCTGTGTGGGTGTTGAGAACACTTAAGATCTACTCTTGCAGCAAATTTTAAGTATACAATACATTACTATCAACTATAGTTACCATATGATGTGTTAGAACATCAGAACTAATTATGAGCTTGCTTCCATTGCTAGAACTTTACTGTTCTAAGTTTTTGCAAAGATAGTCAGGAATCAAGCTGTGTTTGTGTTTTATTGTTGCTATTATTATAATCATCACACTACTGTCTTCAAATTCCTCAAGTGTTGTCCATGCATATTGTAGGGCTGGGTTAATGAAGATTTTTGCTTAACATTTCTATTCTTCTTTCAGCTTTAGGTTATTCTGGTGATTTCTTTCCTTAAAGAGATTACCTCTCCAGCATAATGTCCTTGCTCCCAGGGATAAACTGCTATTTATTACTGCTACTTGTTAGTCTGCAGATGGATGCAGTGGTGACATTCTCTGTTATCCTCTTTCGATTTCAGACAGGCTGTGTTTATGTTTCTGGGTCTGAAATTTGAGTCTTTCTCAGTAACTCTGCCGTCGTTTGTATGCACTGAATTTCTATGGTCTTGGATCATGATAGTTTCTGTCCTTCTCTTATATGTAGCAGGGTTTTTTGTTGTCGTTATTGTTGTTTCCTATTTTACTCCACCTGCACTGGGTATTTTTTCCAGCTTAATGGTTGTTTACTGGGAGAGCTAATCCACTATTATTATTCTGCCATAAGTAGTAAAGTTGGAAATAACTGTCCACAGTCCAAGTGAGTCAAGCAACGTTTGAGCATATAGATATATTACTTTCTTTGATCAGACTAGCAGATGGGTGTGTGTGTGTGTGTGTGTTTAGATCCAAAAAAATGCACTACATCAAAAATCACATGGTAAGAATGATTAAAATAGAGAGTAAATAAAAACTATGGAAAGAATGCCAAGACTGTAAAGTTTAGTGCATGTAAATATTTGCACGGGGTTTGGGCTGCTTTCGTATTCCATGGTATAAACTATCAGGAAAACGACTTTATTAAATTTTTATTATAGTCAAATTACTATAAGAAGTGATTTACATAACTATTCATTTAATATTCTAAAAAAAGCAGTTGGATTTTTCCCTAAATCATATAATGGCATAGTTTTTTAGACCTGGGCGTATGAATCTGCACTAATGGTTGAATCATCTATTCCTTGAGGCTAGTGAAGAGCTGGGCAGCTGTCCATTGTCACTAAAGGCATTGCAAGAAATCTGTTACCTCTTGGTGTTCTGTTAACTTTAACCCTTGGTTATTTTCCTTGAGAGGGTGGGGAAGTATGCTTTTTAATCCTTCCTAGGGATTCATGTTTTCTGGGTATTTGATCTGTCTTGTAGATCTTAGAACTATTTTTTAATTTTAAAGATCAGTTTCTCAGCTGAAACATTGTACTGCAAAATGGATTGTTCTTTAGATAGAAAAGCAGGGTAGAGAATAGGTAGACATTTGTCCCTCTTAATTAAGGAAAGATTAATGTATCCCTAATTGTGGTCTGTTTCATAGTATGTTAATCTCCACTTTGTTTTCAGTGGTAAAACTTGAATTAATTCCACATATTTTATATATATGGTTGAAGTCTCTTTATGTTTAGCTATTAATTCATATGCTTTGATACTACACTTAGTTTCTCATTATTCATGACTAACAAATTTTAAGAATTATAGGGGAAAAGAGCTGAATGGAACCTCTAAAAACAGATATTCTGTATTTAAGTCTTAAAGTCAAAATATATCCCATATATGCTCTGCTGAAAATGTGGAACTAGAGGTACATTGAAATACTCTAAAAACATAGCTTAGCACATCCTTCTAAGCCATAAGAGTCACTTTGTGAAGCAGAGATATATGTATTTTTATTTTTTTAAAGATTTTATTTATTTATTTGACAGAGAGAAAGAGATCACAAGTAGGCAGAGACTCAGGCAGAGAGAGAGGGGGAAGCAGGCTCCCTGCTGAGCAGAGAGCCTGATGTGGGGCTCGATCCCAGGACCCTGAGATCATGACCTGAGCTGAAGGCAGAGGCTTTAACCCACTGAGCCACCCAGGTGCCTCTATGTATTTTTAATACTTCAATTAGTATTGAAGTGATTTAGGAGTGCTACCTTAGTTGGAAAGGTTACTGTGGCTCTTTTTTTTTTTTTTTAAGATTTTATTTATTCATTTGGCAAAGAGAGAGAGAGAGAGAGAGATCACAAGTAGGCAGAGAGGCAGGCAGAGAGAGAGGGGGAAGCAGGCTCCATGCCGAGCAGAGAGCCTGATGCGGAGCTCTATCCCAGGACCCTGAGATCATGACCTGAGCCAAAGGCAGAGGCTTAACCCACTGAGCCATCTAGGCATCCCTACTGTGGCTCTTTTTGATTGATTCAAATTATAATGATGCATAGCATTTAGCAGATGACCCACGAGTATAGTGTTATTTTTAACAGATGCTCCAATTTATGTTACAGTTCATAGAAATGTACTTGTTGACTTACTTTTACCATTTCTTAGAAGAAATAAACTATGTTAATGTTCAGCTAGCAATAGAAATAGATTTTACTCTCTTCACATTTCATATTTTGGTTTTTACATGACATCTTTCATACAAATACTTCAAAATTCAGTAAGTAACATCTAAGTAGGGTGTATTAGTTAAGACTCTGATGTAAGAATTAGTAAGAATAGAATCAAATGTCCAAGTACAGATATTTTTACTGTTTCTGTGTCTTTACAAATCCTTAATAAAGATTGAATCAATTATGATTTCAGAATCAATTAAGAATAAAAAAGTAAGCCTGAATATTTTCTCAAATTGTACATTATGGTTATGTTAACCACCTTGAATGTGAAGAGGGAGAGAGGTTTAAGCCAAAGCCATACAGGGGGTTCTTTTGTTTTGACGATAAAAAGGGGCATTTTGGTTTTTTCTTGACTTTATTTTGGAAAGATATTTTAATATACTAGTATTTATTAAATTCAAATTGGAGGAATCAGGTCTTAGAAATAAAAAATATCCAATCGAAGAAGTAAGATCTAGGACAAAAGGGTGGTGAGGATGAAGATGACAGAAACTTACCACTCAATCAAGTGTGTCCAGATATTTTACAAAAGTTGCCTTCTAGGGGTTATTTGTATAGGTGTATCAGGGAGACCATTTTCTGTTCCCCAGATAATTTATTTGTGGTAATTGGAAGTTAATTTATTCATTCATTCATCATTCATTTATTTCACAAATACTAATAATGAAATATTTACTTGTTTCAAAACAAATGAAACAGACTGATGAGATCTGTTTTTCTCTCCTCATTCTCATAAACATCTCCTCCTCCAGGTTCCCACAATATAGATAATTTAGCAAATATGTCTCCAGGTAAGAGAATAGGCCAGAAAAAATTCTTATGTCCAGTCCATTCCTTCACACGTGTCCCATTATGGAAGGTAAGTGCTATATAGCAAGTTAGAAAGATGACATGAACAAAAGTAGTTTTCAAAGAGCAAAATTGTTGATGTGGACAGGGAGAGTATGTATACAGCATACTAGATTAATTTTTAGAGGAAAGTATGAAGAAGAAAGATGATCTCCCATGGCTTATGGGGACAATTTTGAAAATGTAGTGCTGGAAATATTTTTCACCTCTTTGTTTCCAATTGATGGAGGTCCTCTGAATGCTCAGTGAAAATATGTTGAGGAAATCTAGATGGGAGAGGCAGACACATTCTCCCTTCCCTGAACCCAGTACCCTGACCCCAAACAAGAAGACTGATTTCCACTGAAAGATTGAGCTGCTATCCTGGAGAATATTTTGCTGTATTTCTGGAAGCAGCAAAGGGAGACCATTTGGCCCCTCCAAAGTCCCCTAGCCAGCAAACCTAGATAAATTTAAGTATGGCCTCTGCTTACAAAACTTATTCTGAGATGACCACAGCAGATAAATTCTGGATAGTCAGAACATTTAACAGAGAAACAGCTCATTTCTAGGGTTGAGATCTCATGTAATCATTTGCTATTTTCAGGGACATGCACAGCAAGGACCCAAGATCAAAAACACACAGTTCCTTTGTTGACATCATAGTAAGAAATTCCTCTGAACTTGTCATCTTGAAAAGGATATAGAAGAGTAAGAACCTTGAATCTGAGTGAATATTTACGCCAAATAGGATGAGGTTTTAAACATAAGTAACTGAAATACATGAAAAACTTAAATATTAAATAGTGTTCAGTGGTAATTTAAAATCATTTAAAATTTCTTATAGATACATTTCTGCAAATATAAGTTTGCTACTATAAATTTTTATGCTTGCTGCATATTTTTTTAGTATGGCCACTAAGCTGAATTCTGAAGTAAAAAATAATGAAAAAGCATACTATATCAATCAGCTAGAACTGTCATAACAAAATATCACAGACCAGATGTCTTAAAGGACAAAAATATATTTTCTCATAGCTCTAAAAGTCTGAACTCCAAGACCAAGGCGGGTTTGGTTTCTTCTGAGAATTGTCTCCATAGCTTGCAGATGGCCGCTTTCTTGCTGTGTCAGCAGGTAGATTTTCCACTGTGTGTATGTGCCGCTGGTTTCTCTTCATCTTCTTATAAGGACAGAGTTCTAATTAGTTTGGGTCCACCCTTATGATGTTATTTAATCTTAAGGCCTCCTTAAAGGTCCAGTTTCTAAAGGAAGTCACATTGGGAGACAGGGATTAAACATAAGAATTTGGTGGGGAAGAGGTAGGGTTTTTATTTGGGGGGGATACAATTCAATCCATAACACATTCATCTCAAGCTGTTCCAAAAAATAGAGATGGAAGGAAAACTTCCAAACTTAGTCTATGAGGCCAGCATTACCTTGACTTCAAAAGCAGCCGAAGACTGCACTAAAGAAGAGAATTACAGGCCAAGATCCCTAACGAACATAAATGCAAAATTTCTCTGCAAAATACTAGTAGATTGAGCCCAACGGTACATCAAAAGAATAATTCACCATGATCAAGTAGGATATATTTCTGGGATGCAAGGGTGGTTCAATATTCCCAAATCAATCAACATGATACACCACATTAATCAAAGAAAGGATAAGAATCATATGATCCTCTCAATAGATGCAGAAACAGCATTTGAAAAAATACAGCATTCATTTTCGATAAAAGCCCTCAACAAAATAGGGATTGAGGGAACATATCTCAATATCTTAAGGCCATATATGAAAGACTCACAGTTAATATCATCCTTGAAGGTGAAAACCTGGGAGCTTTTCATCTATGGTCAGGAAAAAGACAGGGATGTCCACTTTCACCATTGTTATTTAATATAGTATTGAAAATTGTAGCCTCAGCAAGCAGACAACAAAAGGAAAAAAAAAGACATCCAAATCTGCAAGGAAGAAGTCAAACTTTCACTATTTGCAGAAAGCATGATACTCTATGGAGAAAACCCAATGACTCCACCAGAAATTGCTAGAACTGATACACAAATTCAGTAAGTTGCAGGATACAATCAACATACAGAAATCTGTGGCATTCCTCTACACCAAAAATGAAGCAACAGGAAAAGAAATCAATAAATTGATCCCACTTATAATTGCACCCAA
>JAQQSY010003610.1:0-12841 GCA_028646535.1 Procyon lotor
AAAACTCCCACGGATGTCTTCATGGTTCCTCCCAGGTAAGATCAGGTCACAATCGCAGCCTCCAGCCAGCTCAGCTCCCTCTCTTATCAGGCCGCCCCTTCTTTCCTCTGACAGAGCGCTTCCCCACATCGTCTATCGGCCAATGAGAAAAAGACCCTGCTCCTGCCATATGAG
This sequence comes from Procyon lotor, assembly GCA_028646535.1. Lineage (NCBI taxonomy): Eukaryota > Metazoa > Chordata > Mammalia > Carnivora > Procyonidae > Procyon > Procyon lotor. The sequence goes on from JAQQSY010003610.1 coordinate 175, forward strand.
TCCCTCAGGTGCCCTGAAGGGAACCCTCCCCGTGTTCTGCATCGGCGCAGGTGCACCGCCGCCTTGTGGTCACATCTCCACTGAACTCGCTGGGGAAATGCTCTTCTCTTAGCCTGCGCCTCTGAGGGACAAATTTGCATAGAGAAATCTGACATGCTTTAAGAAATCTATTTGAATGCTGCATGTCTTATATATTGCAAAGTATTGAAAGACAGAGTAGAAATTCTGAAAAAAACATCAAGCTGCAAACTCAAAAAATATAACTATATGAGTTTAATCTTCAAGTGCTTTTATTTTCCCAAATCAAAATAGATAGCATATCCTCCAATGCAATTGCTGACTCATAGCTTCAGAAGTATTTCCTCTAAAGTATCACCAATCCATATTGTCATGCTTCCCACTTCCTGCCCAGCACTGCCTCGCGTTCCACACTCCATCATATTTCTCCTAAATGCCACTATGGTGTTCTTTCCCCAAGACTCATGGATAAAGTTCTCCAGTCCTCTGAGTTTCCAGAATTATCTCTGTCTTCCAAAACCGCTTTCTCATTCACACGAAATTCTTGGAAACTTCTGATGACCTCTGCATGAAAAAAAAATCCAGGGAAGCATAAATATTGTGTGTGCTCGGGGATGGTGCCAACAGGAAACCGGCCCTAAAGAACTGATCTGGAGAAACTCTTGGAAATACCTCATTTCCAAGACTTCACAGAAATTTCCTAATTTCTGTGGAGCTTACTCTCAGATCCACAAAAAGACAAAGAATAAAACTCATCTGCATCCTCCTCTCCCACCATGAAAGATTTAAAGAATAGCCATGGTGAAGAATATCAACTCAAGGGGCGCCTGGGTGGCTCAGTCGTTAAGCGTCTGCCTTCGGTCAGGTCATGGTCCCAGGGTCCTGGGATCGAGCCCCGCATCGGGCTCCCTGCTCGGCGGGAAGCCTGCTTCTCCCACTACCATTCCCTCTGCTTGTGTACCCTCTCTCGCTGTGTTTCTCTCTGTCAAATAAATAAAATCTTTAAAAAAAAAAAAAAGAATATCAACTCAATATATAAATATATGCATATATATGAAAAGTATTTTGTGTGTGGAAAACTTCTTGATTCTGAGAATATTCCATTTTCTCCCCCATTCCCCATAAAATAAGAATTCTCAAATTTTTCTCTGGACAAAGTTCCCTCTACTGATGGGAAGATCAATTTTTTCAATTTTGAGGTGTGACCTTCAGAATTGAACGTGACCATTCATATGAATGACTCTCTTCCATTGATTAACTGTGGCACAGATAAGGCTCATCCCTTGTGTAAAATTCCCAGCTCCATGATGATTTCATAGAATCTTGTTTTACTTATGGTCAAAGTGTTGGCCTAGAAAACCTTCACCTACCATCTTCATGGACTGCCAGCTGCAGGAACCCTAAATACCCAATGATCATTTTGCAGACAATGTGTGAGTTATGCTCATTATACTCATTCTGCCTTCAAGAGGATGTCCACCGGAGATAACAAATGTATTTGTCATTTTAGGGAAAGTCCTTAGAAATACATGTCAGTGTTCACATGACACCATCACCTTTGGCTTTCTACGAAAACAGTGAGTGATGCATGAGTTTGCTGGTAGAATCCCAGTGTCTCAGCCTGAGTTGTCTTTCCTGCCCAATGTCTCAGACATTTACACAATTTGGAACTCTCCATTCAGGCATTCTAACTAAATGGACCACAATTTTCTCAGAGCCAAGCTGCAGTTGTATGGCTGGGCTTGCATTAGACACTTTTTCTTTACCCAACACAATGGCTGTACAGGAAGGAGGCAAGGGAAAGAATACTAAAGCAGAAGGCAGGAAACCCACTCTCTTTCTTGCCCAGCTTATTCACTACCTATTGTTCCATACTGTCATCTTGGATACAGTCTCTGATGTGTAAAATTAAGTTGGACTAAAGGATTCCTAAGGGCTCTTCCAGCTCTAGATTTCCTTTATACTATGTAATAATGCAAATATGTATTGAGGACTGTTGGTGTGCACTGTGGACTAGTGTCAGAGTGGGGTGAAGTTGCCTGCATCATGGAACCCCAAGACCATTTTCACAACCACATATGATCTAGTGGGTCTGAGGTTGATCCTAACCCATCCTGAGGACTCTTCAGAAGCAGAGACACGGTCATCAGAATGAGATCCTATCTGGGCTTCCATGTCTTCTATGACATCAACAATGGATCAAAGAGAACTAAATCAATATTAACATGAAAAAAATGGGACTTTATTCACTGACTGAAAATTCTTCACAAGCAGTGAGACCAGGGGGCTCCGTGGCTGAGCCATGGGTAAACAGTATGTTCTTTTGGAGACGTATTTCTTGTATATATCTATTACATATAACTTGTGTATTGTTTGAAAAAAAGAAAGAATCTCCAATATTGAGACAAACTAGAGGAGGTAGATGAGCTCACTAATATGGAAAGCAAGAAGCACTTTCTAAAACAGCTTAATTGCTTTCTGGATTCTGGCTTTTTCCTTAAAACTTCCATTTGGAATTTCAAAATTTCCAGCCAGGGATGTATATACAATTTTTGGGATTATTTCAAAATGAAAATTTAGGAACTTAATCAAAAGCAAGGAAAAGGTGTCATTAGGTAATGTTTCTAGGGGAGACATTTTCTAAAATGCTTTAACTTGGAGCAACTGGGTGGCACAGTTGGTTAAGCGTCTGCCGTTGGCTCAGGTCATGATCTCGGGGTCCTGGGACTGAGCCCCACATCAGGCTCCCTGCTCAGTGGGAAGCCTGCTTCTCTCTCTCCCTGTGCCTACTGCTCTGCCTACTTGTGTGCTCTCTCTCTGTATCTCTCTGTGTCAAATAAACAAGTAAAAATATCTTTTTTTTTAAGATTTTATTTATTTATTTGACAGAGAGAGAGAGAGCTAGTATTCTCCGTGCTCTTCATCCCTGCTGCTCCCCTCAACCCTTGGCAACCACAGTCTTTTACTCCCTCCATAGTTTTCCTTTTTCCAGAATGTCAGAGGATCAGAATCATACCCTATGTAGCCTTTTCAGGTGGGCTGTATTCACTTACTAAAATGCATATAAGGTTCCCCTATCTCTTCATCGCTTCATGGCTCGTTTCCTTTCAGCAGCAAATCATATCCACTGTTTGGATGTAACACCATTTATTTATTCATTCGCTTATTGAAGGACATGTTGTTTATTTCAGAGTTTTGGCAAATGTGAATAAACTGCCAAAAAACACCTGTGTGCAGGTTTGTGTAGGGACATAATTTTTCAACCCTTTGGGTAAAAGTACTCAGGAAGCCATTGCTGGATCGTAGGGATAAGAGTATGTTTGGTTGTGTAAGAAACTACTAAAGCAGTTAATTGAAATGTCCAGGTGTACACTCTCCTTTTGTAGTAATTTCCTGACAATATTTGCTGCGCCCTTTGCTGCTTGTCCAAGCCCCAGCTCGTCCAAAGCAGGTGCAGACATACACGTGGCCCTGCCAAGTGCCCAGCTCACACACAGCCTGCTGTGACCCAGAACTTGAGCCCCAGTGTGTTCCTGCCTGTGTCCTGCTGCCCCACGTGTCTCTCCGCTCAGGCACGTGATCCTCCCGCTTACGGGACTCACTTACACAAGACAAGCACAAACATAAAATTAGTATCCGTTTCAAGACACTGAGGGCACAGCGTTAAACCGAGGGCAGGGTTCCTCGGGAGAGCGGGGGCGCCGTGTACTGCACGGGTTCCCCTGCTCAGGGAGCTGGCTCTGCTCCCAACTTCTGGGAGTCTGCCCATCGACCTCCATCTGAATTTTCAGGGGCACAGGCCCTCCCATCGATGCCCTTTCCTCAACATCAAAACCAGTGCAGACTGGAGCTCAGTGTGTGCTAGACTCTTCCAAGGGCAAGTTTCAACTTTGGGTTTGGGTCAGCAGTCTTTGCCTTTGGCCACAACAGAGAAGGGGATCATTTAGGGGAGTCCTGGAAGCTTTCTGCTCCCTTGTCCAAACTGGGAATGATGTTACATACTCATGACGATAGGTTCATTCAAAATGCAAGGAAGAGCAACAGATTTTCATGGAACAGAATGAAAATTTCCATGAGCTCTTCTCCACAAAGTGCTTTATAGAAATGACTGAAATGGATACTTCTGTCAGTGATATGTTAACCTATTGTACAAATTGATCAAGGAAATCATTCAGATTTTGTGATTCTACAGTCTTCTATGTGATGTACTCACGGGATAGCTCTCATGTCACCTGAGATTCACTAACTTTGGAATAATATGAGCTCCCCCAAGTCACTTATGTGCTAAAATTCTCCCTTTATTTGTGAAAAAAATGAAGGTACCTATTTACAGTGTATTACCTTACTGAAATAGAAAATATATGTAATGAGACAAGTAGAGTGCCTGGCCCTCAATAAAATTATTTTATTATATTTGTATTTCCCATAGTGAAAAAGCTGAACACAACCGTAAAAAACAGTATACACATTCTCCTTACCATTCTTTGAAAATTAAACCATCTACAGTAACTAAAAAATTCAGTCATCTCTCTCTGTTGAAGACCACCTAATTTTTCAAGTCTTTTCCACTTGACTACTTACAAATAATTTCTATGCTAGCTGCCAGGAGATCTGTTGTCCCAGGGCACTAGATAGGGGCATCTCTGTCACTTGCTTCAGTGTCTCCGCGGTAGAGCTTTTTACCTGCAAAGGGCTTTCGGGAAAGAAAGGGGCAAGAAATGTGAAATGACAACCCTGATGGGTCTAATTTTAGGAGGATGAACATGCTGCAACGTAAATCTGAAAATCTGAAAACGTACAAAGGCTGCAGTGGAGGCAAATGCCCGCCTGGGGAGGGGCCGGGCTGCAGGTGCAGCTGCGGTTTGGGTGCAGGCTGCAGAGCCCCGGGGAGCACTGTGTCTCGCAGCACACAGGTAGGTGGCTGAGTCTTCCAGGCGGGACGCCGTGACGTGGAGGGTGCTGGACCGCTCCTTAGTATTCACTGTGCAGTTTAGCCTTCCACTCTGCTTCATCCCCGAAGCTATGTAAAACAGCGAGGTGAGGCCTCCGCCTCCGGGGTTCTGTCGGAACCACTGCACATTGCTCGCAGTTTGGGAAAAACTGCAATTCAGAGTAGAGCTGGCGCCCTCTTGGATGCTCAGGGCTGAAGGGCTCTGCTCCACATCTAGACCTCTCACCCCTGCGGGGGAAGAGAAAAAGACAGGTGATGTCTCTAGGGGGTCACTGATGCAGTTTCCAAACTTGTAAAATATCCTAAGACACACCCCCGACGTTGTAGGACCCTCTCAGAGCTCCCCCCACCACGGCGCGCTACGGGCTCCCCTCACCAGTACCCACGAGGAACGCCCCCACTCACAGCAAACCTGGACCCACAGCAGCCCCAGTTGAGCTCCCCAGTGTCTCCTCATGATTCCTTGTCTAGTGGATGAGGTACTTCTGCCTGCTGTGCAGTGTAGTAGACAAACTGGGTCTTACCCTCAATGGCTTTCAGCAGAACCACCGAGCACCAATCACACCTCAGCCCCGTTGTTCACAGAACTCCAGACTCCACCCACAGTGGCCCAGAACCCTGCACAGTGATCTCTCCGAAAGTGTGTCTGCCTGCAGAGCAGGGAGGTAAGAGCAGTATTTCCAATATAGGAGGATAAATGGTTTTGTTTTGTTTTGTTTTGTTTTAAACAAAATTTGTTTTAAACAAATTTTTAAACAAAAAAACAAATTTTGTTTTAAACAAAACAAAACAAAACAAAACATTTTATGTAAGAGATTGGTGAGTTAGTGTGAGGAAAGGTGAATGCTATTTCTAGAAGAGTCAGTGCCCAAAAGGGGTTACTTAGAACTTTGAAGAATCACAAGGAAGAGTGACACCATTCCCTTAATCACATAGTGTGACAGACAATGTGAGAATTCAACTACATGAAAATACTGATAAAGGAAAATGATCTGATAGCTTGCATTATGTTTTGCAAAAGTAATCACAATTTCTTGAAATCAAGACGGTCACCATCTGCACTGATGATTATTGCCATCAGAATCTGGTTGGTGAAAAATAAGATGTCTGCACAACGTCCTCTCTGACCTTCACATCTCCACCTCTCCTGTGCAATTCATAGACCCTGCTCACTCACACAGCTGAGTCTGACCGGGCCACACATTGCTGGTCAGTCAATCTTGTCCTCTCGCTTTCCTTCTCTCTGTGTTCCTTATTGTTTCCTCTCTTCTTTTCTTCATTCTTGTTCCCTCCACTCTCAGCAGAGATACATAAGAAGGTAAGGTATCTGGGGTTTTGAAATAATTTCAAGACCAGTAAGTTTGGGGTCTTGTATTCATCACAATCGACAAGAGGTAATGGGATGTCTTCTGTTGCGTTTCCACAGTCACAATGCCCAGAAATATTCCTATTCTGGTACCTGAGAAGAAATATGTGTATAGTGGATTTCTAGAGACACGGCCTCCAGAGGTCTGAAGTTGATATGAAATGGCAGAACCTAAAACCTGAGATTAACTTTACACAAACCCTGTCCTCCTTCTCCCCTACCTTCACTATCTGTAATTGGACTGGCTCACATGACTTCTGTTCTCTCTTTTAACTGTTCAACCTTGGACCATCAGAAAATCTTTATTTCTGGTAAAGCCTAGAGCGCCCCCTAGAGGATTGAAGCTGTCAGCGATGACACCTCAGACCAAGCAACTCAGCAGACACATCCCCTACCCCCATTCATTCCAACGTTCCAGATGAAGGAAATGCCCATGGTCAGAAAACTAAATAACTGCTTAGACTGAATGAGGATTAAAAGTGAACCAAATTCTACTTTTAAAATGGAATTTCATGGAAGTGGATATCAAAAATTAATTTGGTAAATCTCATCTTGGGCTTTTTATTTGATTTCATTACCTTAGTTCAAAAGAAATCCATACTTATTGAGACTTTAGTTTCAATGGGGTAATTTACTAGATCTAAGGATATATAAAAGAGTAATGAAATATTAGGCAGCAGTTTAAGAGAATGAAATCTTGCCATTTGCAACGACAGGATGGAGCTGGAGAGCATAATATTAAGGGAAATAAGTCAGTCAGAGAAAGACAAATACCATATGATTTCACTCATGTGGAATTTAAGAAACAAACCAAATAAGGAAAGGGGAAAAAAATAAGACAGAGAGAGATAAATCAAGAAGTGGGAAAAAAAATAAAAAGAAAGAGAAAAAGAAAAGAAAAGAAACGGACTCTTCATTAAACAGAACAAACTGATGGTTACCAGAGGGAGAGGCTGGGATTCGTTAAATAGGTGAGGAGATGAAACAGTGCCCTTGTCCTGATGAGCACCAGGTGCAAGTGTTGTATCACTATATTATACACCTGAAACTAATATAACACTGTATATTAAATAACTGGAATTTAAATAAAATTGTGAATGAATGAATTTTTTAAAATAATACACAAAAGTGGATAATATACTAGTTTACAGTCTACAGGGGAAGGAAAAGGTACATAGCTATCATAGAATTAATGAGTGGGACCCTAAGAGGAATGAAAAGTAAAAACTATCTGATCCCAGACGAGGTAGAAATGCTTGTACTTTGGGTCATCTTGCAAAATCTTGTGAAGGACGTGATCATTTTCTCCTTTCCCTTTTGTGGTAAAAGAATAGAAGAGAATACGCCTCAACCTTTATGATGGGTTTTATGATTGAAGAAATTGGAACACTTGCACACTGTTGGTGGGAATGCGAAATGGTATAACCATGGAAAACAGTATAGAGGGTCTTCAAAAAGACCCTCTATTAAAAATAGAACTACAATATGATCTAAAAATCATAAATACCACTTCTGAGTATTTATCAAAAAGAATTGAGGGGGGGGCGCCTGGGTGGCTCAGTCTGCCTTCTGCTCAGGTCATGATTCCAGGGTCCTGGGATTGAGCCCCACATCGGGCTCCTTGCTCTGCAGGAAGCCTGCTTCTCCCGCTACCACTCCCTGTGCTTGTGTTCCCTCTCTCGCTGTGTTTCTTTCTGTCAAATAAACAAAATCTTAAAAAAAAAAAAAAGAATTGAGGGGCTCCTAGATGACCCAGTTGATTAAACATCTCACTCTAGATTGGAATCAGGTCATGACCTCCGTGTCCTGAGATGGAGCTCCATGGTGGGCTCTGTGTTGAGTGTGGAGCCTGCTTAAGATTCTCTCACTTGGGGTGCCTGGGTGGCTCAGGGGGTTAAGGCCCCTGCCTTCGGCTCTGGGCCTGATCCCAGCATCCTGGGATTGTTATGCCTAGATTTTGAGATCCCCAAAGACCACCAGGGAGCCAAGTCCGATGCAAAAGCAAAGAGCCTTTATTCGAGCTAGCTCGAGCTCAGACTCCCACACTCACCAACGCAGCTGCGTGATATAGAGAAAAAGAGTGAGTTTCAAAAAGCACAGCAGTTTTCTATGGAGCTTGGTAACAGTTGGTGGGGTGATGCTCGTGCCTTGTGCCGGTTGGCCACAGGTCAGTTGTGCAGTTGGTGAGATGTCCTTTCACACATTTTTTTTTCTAACTCAAACTAACTCAAGGACAGGCTAGGCAATATTCTAACATTCTAACATTCTGTGGGTTTTTTTTTCTCTCAGGAGCCAGTCATGTGGGGGTTATACATAAGATTGCTGGTGTAGCACAGAACAGAGTTGGCCTTGCTCTGCTTTTTCAGGATTGAACCCTCCAAAGTGCTCTCTGCTCAACAGGGAGCCTGCTTCTTCCTCTCCCACTCCCCCTGCTTGTGTTCTCTCTCGTTGACTGTCTCAGTGTGTGTCAAATAAATAAATAATATCTTAAAAAAAAATAAAGATTCTCTCTCTCCCTTTGACTCTCCCCACCCCCAACTCACTCTCTCTCTCAGAAAAAAAAAAAAAAAAAGAGGGACACGGGGGTGACTCAGCCAGTTAGTTAAGTGTCTGCATTTGGCTTCGATCATGAGCTCAGGGTCCTGGGATTGAGCCTTACATCAGGCTCCCTGCTCAATGGGGAATCTGCTTCTCCCTCTCCCTCTCCTGCACCCTGTTTGTGCTTATTCTTTCTCTGGGTACATGTCAAATGGATGAATAAAATCTTTAAAAAATAATTGAAATCAGGATCTCAAAGAGATATTAAGGACTCCTATGTTGATTGCAGCACTATTCACAATAGCCAATTAGGGAAACAACTTAAATGTCCAACAACAGATGAATGGATAAAGAAAGTGTGCTCTACACATAAGTACTCCACATAACAGTGGCATACTGTTCAGCCTTGAAGAGAACAAAAAATAAAAGGAAATCCTGCAATATGCAAGCATGTGGATGAATCTTGAGGACATTATGCTAACTGAAATAAGCCAGTCACAGTGAGACAAATAATGCATGATTCCACTTAAATGTGGTATCATGATAGTCAAATTCATAGAATCAAAGAGTGAATCAAGGAAGAGGTTGCCATGGGCTCTGCGGACAGGATAATGGGGAGTTACGGGTCCATGGGCAAGATGAACGAATAGAGAGTGTTGCTGCACCACATCGTACCCATAGCCAACAATCGTGTATCATACACTTAAAAATTCCAGAGGTTCTGTCTCGTGGTAAGTGTTCTTTACATGTTACAGATTAAATTAAAAAAAAAAGACACTGCAGATCTCACCTGTTACAATGGCCAAAAATTTAAAACACTAACACCACCAAACGCTGATGTCAAAAACTTAGGAATAGCCCGAGTCAATCCAGTGAACTTCAGCAAAGTGGGGATTAGTGAAAGTGTCATGTGCACACACTGAAAAGACAGTCGATGACCTGGGAGCACTCAAACCAGAGTACGGAAAGAGGCTGGGGGCATATTGTTAGAAGGCAACTTAGTGAGGAGACACTCCAGGAGTGTCTATTCTGCCTTACAGAATTCAGGAGGTAAATGTGGGTTAATACTGAGGTTTTTTAGAGATTATATCTTTAAGTAATCTCAACACCCACCATGGGGCTCGAATTTCCAACCATAGGATCTGGATTCAAAGTTCTACTGACAGGTACCCCCTGGTCTACCCCGTTTACCCAAATGTCTGAGGAAACCTCTTTTTATATACCTTTTGAATTGTTTAAAGTATATTTTCACATGCATTTAAATTTATACAGGTTTATAAAGAAAATTTACATTTTAAATCAATTAAATGAAAAATTACTTTATACCAAGAATATATAAGGTAGACAATAGGGAGTGTATTAATATTCCGATCATAGCTCGTTCATAAAATCTACATGTAAGGAGATGATAATTTAAAAAGATTCCAACCATATTGACAAAGTCTGTCAGTGCAACACAGACATCGCTTTTCTATTATTCTTTTTACACAACTGCACTGACTCCCATACCTTCTCCCAATCCCATGATTTGTGAATCCCTGGGAGAGGATGCAAAACAGGAGTTAGAGAAATCTATAGGATTTCCCTCTCAGTGGCACCTATCTATCACATCGTTAGGAAGCCTCAGTGCGAGGGCATCTTCTCTCACCCTATTTCCTGGGCACTGAGACAAGCTCACTTGAGTTCTGACCGTCAGAAAGTCAACTGAGCTCTTAACTGACCAGGACAAGGGCCACTTCCTCCATTCTGTTTCTGCCCCAAAGCCTTCATGCTGCGTATCAGCCTGTGTCTCTCACTGGATTTACTAGAGAAGAAAGCAGAGCAGAGGTCCCTAGCCTCTCTCTTCCTTGCTCGGGCACATGGGTTCCTCGTCCTTTCTTCCCTTCCCTTCTTTCTCTACTAAAAACCTGGTTTGGGGCTGTAGCCCCCCCATCCCCTCTCCTGCCACATCTGTCAGGACGACCCTGGGCATCACCACCTCCTCAGGCACACGATGTGTCTCTAAAAGTGTCATAGACACAGCAATTCCCACCAGGGTGCCCTGAACCACTTGGGGGGCTGGACGTTCACTGCAAGGATGAGCCAGAGACCACTTCATTGTTATGTGGTTTTACCCTGAAATTCCTCACGCCCTGGCTGAGGAGCTCTGGGCATGCAACTGTTCTCAGTGTCACTGAGGACCAGCTGGGGTTGGGCAATGTTACTCCTGCTGCCTGGGCTCTACTCATTTCTATGACTTTGTACCAGCCACACACTGGGGGACACACAAGCACAGACTGTGCTGGGACCAGAGTGGGTCAGGCAGAGATGCTCAGCATCCGGGCCCCTGTTCTGCTCAGGGTTTGCGCTCAGCTCCCCCTACAGTCCCCGTCACTGTGTCACTCAGGGCACAGTAGTACACAGCTGAATCTGAGGCTTGCACTGAGCCTTTCTCCAAGTGGAAGGATCTGGAATCTTTGTCGTAGGTGGCTTCAAATCCTTTGTTGCTTCCCTTCTCTTTTTCCCTCGAGGCTTTCAGGAGGAGCACTAGAACTTCTCCCGGATACTGGACATACCAGAAAAGGGCAGGGTAACTTGTCGTTGTATAAGTACAGTTTATAGTCAGGGAAGCCTCTTCTGGGAGGGTCACTTGGCCCTCCGTCTGAGTCACTGAGTCTCCATGGGTTTGTCCTGAGGAAAAAGAAAAGAGACTTGTGTCACCTTGGGCATAAAGTTCTTGGGTAAATTATAGTTAAATATTTTTCTGACACCATGGAAGAAAGAATCCAAATTTTAAGAAGCGTTTTACTTACCAAGCATAAAGAGTACCACAGTCACGAAACCTAGGGAACACTTCATCTCTGGAGCGTCACCTAAATAATGTTCCTCATTCTTGACATGAAGAAAGGTTGGAGTGACAGAGAAATGCTCAGTGCAAGCCCACATTTCACACAGGAAATGGGATTGTGGCAGGAAGCTGCACCCCCTGGTGGACGGGGACGGAAATGCGTGCACGTTGGCCAGAACCCTCCCCAGGTCAGCCCTCTGTTTCATCCCTGACTTCATGAGGCACATGTCAGCCTTCAGGTGGCCCTTGGAAGTCTGAACAACAGCAATCCTCACCTCTCAGGTCTGTTTTGTTCGTAAGACACTGCCTGATATGGAATTTCTTTAACACAGCATCCCAGGGCATTTCTGTAGCTGAGAAGATACCCATTTTCTTGAGCATTTTAAGACAGTTTTTTTTTTAATTTTCATATATCCATTCAGAGCCAGCCAGTAATCCAATAGAATGTCAGAAAAGGGTTTTAAGTTGAAATCAAAGGGAGTAATAAGAAGTCGTGTCATTATTCTTCACTTTTCAGCCCGTCACCCCCCATGTGGAACAGAGACTGTCACTGATTACATGCTCACTGTGAATTTGCTAAATTAAACAAAAATAATGAATAAACAGCCTCTGACTGAGGAATCACTACTATTAGAACACAGTATTTCCTCAGTCCTAAATTATGCCAATTGTAAGGGATGTTTGTTTTTTTTTTAATTTTATTTATTTTTTTTTTCAGTGTTACAAGATTTATTGTTTTGCACTATACCCAGTGCTCCATGCAGTACATGCCCTCCTCAATACCCACCACCAGGCTCGCCCAACCCCCACCCCCCTCCCCTCCAAAACCCTCAGTTTGTTGCTCATAGTCCACAGTCTCTCATGGTTCATCTCCCCCTCTGGTTTCCCCCCATTCACCCCTCCCTTCCTTCTCATAATGCCCTCCATGTTTTTCTTTACGCTCAGCACGTAAGTGGGACCATAAGGT
>JAQQSY010003611.1:0-12841 GCA_028646535.1 Procyon lotor
CCTCAGGGGGACCTTCTTCGACCACCTTATTGAAATGGCTTCTGCATCCTGTACTGTTTCTAGTATGTGACTCTGCTTTCCTGCTTTCAAAGTCCCCATCACTACCCAAGCTTATCTTGCCTCATTTCCTATTTTCTATTTCCCTCACTAGAGGGTGAGCTCCAGGAGAGCAAGACTCTGGGTTCAGTTCTATTCCCAGAACCTAGGTCATTAGGTTCTCTCTGCTTCTCCCTCTCTCTCCCTCCCTTTCCAATATGTTATATATATATAAAATTTATATAATATATAATAAACATATATGATAGTACATATAAAATTATAATAAAATATATACATTTATTTATAAATATATATTTATAGGTATATAATTTATATATTTAATAAAATTGTATATATATATATTTTTTAGATTCTGCATTTAGGCCATTTTGTCATCCTAAAAAAATTCCCTTTCTGGGTTGGGAGAGACTGCCCCTCCCAGGGCCAGCCAGTTCTTAGAGATAGTAAAGGACTCATCCAAGAGCAAGCCTTTCATCAGCAAACGAACCAATTCAGGACCATACCTCCCCTCTCTTTGTCCTGTACACCCCAGGAGGCCACATTCCTCTTCCTTAATCATCCCAAGCCAGGTACTAAGTAAGTATCTATATAGTTTAGAGACCACAGAAAATACTCAAACTAGCTAATCCTAAACTGTTTACCCTATCCTGCCCTGCCTTTCCCACTCCAGCAAAGGCCATAGGAAAAGCTGTTTTCTCAATCCTATCTTCTGCCACCTGACCACACCTGATGCTGACCCTGTGACCCTGCCTGACATGGGGTGACTTTTTTCAGACCTTGGAGTATAACAAATTTTGTGTTCTTGCACTTCTATTCTCTTATGACTGCACCTGACAGACCATTGCACAAAAGAACACAGAACATGAATCTAAGTACCATTCATGTAACCATTTCTAGATTCACCACATGACATTAACCATTAATATAAGAGTAACAGTTCAGTGACATTAGTACCTTCACAGTGTTAAGCAACCACTGTCGTCTGTACCAAGTTCTAAAACATTTTCACAGCCCTAGATGAAAACCCTGTGCCCCTGAAGCGATCACTTGGCAGCACCCCATCCTCCAGCCAATGGCACCGCCAATCTGCAGCCTATCCCCATAGATTTCCCTATGGGGCACTTTCCATATAAATGAAATCATAAAATATTTTGTGTCTGGTTTTACTTAACATGTTTTGGAGGCTTGTCCACGCTGTAGCATGCATGATTACTTCATTATTTTTTAAAAAGATGTATTATTTTAGAGAGAGAGTGGGGTTGTGGGGAGGGACGGAGATGGAGAATCTCAAGCAGATGCCCCACTGAGCATGGAGCCCACTGTGGGGCTGGGTATCATGAGCTGGATCTCATGATCCTGAGATGACGCCAAAATCATCTGAATCATCCGAATCATCTTGATTCAGCCAAAACCAAGAGTTGGATGCTTAACCAACTGAGCCACCCAGGCACCCCGTATTCTTTGTTGCTTTTTTATTTTTAAGATTTTATTTGACAGGGTGAGAGCACAAGAGTAGGGGAAGTGGCAGGCAGAGGGAGAAGGAGAAACAGGCTCCCCGCTGAGCAAGGAGCCCAACGTGGGGCTCAATCCCAGGACCCTGGGATCATGACCTGAGCCAAAGGCAGATGCTTAACCCACTGAGCCACCCAGGTGCCCCTCTTTGTTACCTTTTATGGTTAATTGATATATTATTGTCTGGCTGTACCAGCGTTTGTTTATCCACTCATCTTTTGATAGACATTAAGATTGTGTGCACCTTTTGGCCGCTGTGAATGATGCCTCTATGAATATTTAGCATTTACGCCATTTTATGTTGCCACCAACAGTGTACGGGCTCCAATTTTCCTACACCCTTGCTGACACTTGTTATTTTCATTTTTTCAAATTCTAGCCAACTTGGTGGGAAATGGTACCTCACTGCAGTATTATTTACACTTCCCTTGTGATAAATGATGTTGGGCATCTTCACGAGCTTTTTGGCCATTTGCACACCTTTGGAGGAAAGTCTGTTCAGATTTTGAAAAGAGACTTTTCATTAGGTTGTGGCTTTCTTTTGTGGTTTCAGTAAATACTTATGTAATGAATGAGTACACACCAGACCTTCGATTTGTGGTTTCACCATGGTTCACATCCTACTTTCTAGAAGCACCTGTCCCACCATCCCTGAACGAATCACTTAGACAACCATCTTTGAACCCTCATGCCCAGTAGACATGTTATTCTCGGACTCCTTGAATTATTCTCTCTCCCTGGCAACGTTCCCATGTGTGCATGAGTGTGTGTGTGTGTGTGTGTGTGTGTACCAGGTGGGGGAGGGAGGATCTATTGTTGTCTCTTCATTTCAGCTACAGATCCTTTCCTATTGGTTCTCATCTCTCTGTGTCTGTCTATCCCTCACAATTTCATCTTTCACTATATAGTCATCTGTTTATGTTCCTCAGTATCTTTCTCCCTCAGTCTAAGCCTTCCTCTCTACACATTTCATTAATGTTATGTCTCCTTGTCTCTGTCTTTTCAAGTCACTGGATTTTTTGGATCTGTATATTTCTGGTAGAGATCATTAATAGTTAACCTACCGATCCTCAGATACAGTTCTGCTCTTCTAGACCCTGCTTACTCCTTATCCCTAAGAACTCCACAAAAAGTGAGGACAAGTCTCATGGAGGGCACCAATATGGTTGCTCCCAGATGATGGAGGCACTTACCTAACCCAGGCTTAGCCTAGGATATGTGCAAGTACTTAAAGGAATGTTTTATGCCTATGGTTCATGGATGAGCACATGACACAAGCCAGGCCAGTGGTGCTGTTTTGGAACTCTTAGGATTGCCAACTATAAACATTATGAAACCAGAGCTGCTATGGGCACCACATGGAAATAGCTGAGAATGGAGCTGACAGAGAGGAAAGTAAATCCAACAGATCCCAGGAGAGAATCTAAGCTCTGAGAATGCCTTTGAGCCTCTGGATCCAGCCGTGCCTGAAGCTGCCACTACCTGTACTATGGGAGTTCATTTGTGAGCCAATAAACCCTCATTTTCACTTGTTAGTTTGCTGAGACAGATAGCAAAAGAATAGGAGATCTCAATAGATTAATAAACACTTAAAAGAGATTGAATTTTATGTGAGCTGGTTTTCAGAAAGTGGTTTTCAAAAATTGGTTTTTGAAAAAAAAAAATTAGTTTTTGAATTAGGAACTTGGCAGAAGGTGTGCCTAGGGAATTCTTGACAGTAAGTGTGGAGAGTTGTCTCTCATTTAATGTGCCCAGAGGACCAGAGCATTCTTGTAATTCTGTGTAGCGTGGTGAAAGGGGAAAGTGCTGTGGATTAATGGGTAAATCTAATTATCTAGACTCACAATGACCTGAATATGAATCTAATTATGTCTTGGTCACCTGTGAGCCAAATGTGGAGTCTTTAATTAGCCTAGTTCAACAAGTCAGCAGGATGGAGCCATGGGCAGCCATCAGCCACTCATGAAACAACTGTATTAAAAATAAAAATGTTACGTCCTTCTCTTGCCCTCTAGTCAGCCTACACAAGGTTTATATGTAGCAGCCTTCACTTCCAAGATAGTGAAGCCTTCACTTCCTTCACTTCACTTCCAAGAATTCTGCCTTCTAAAGAAAGTAGGCAGTCATCCCATGGACATCCTATTGTATGTGTTGGACCTAGGAGATAACTAGAGCAATGCTTTCCAAAAAGTAGTATACATCACAACCATGTAGAGGGCTCATTAGAGCAGATTGCTGGGTCCCACCCAGCACTTCTGATTCAGTAGAGGGTCCCAAGAATGGGTATTTCTAATAAGTTTCCAGGTGATGCTGGGACTCCTATTCTAGAGAACCCCACTTTGAGAACCACTGGGGTAGAGCATAACTATATGGTCACTGTGAAGGCTAACACAACCAAAGTAGCAGATTCATGTTACTTGGCTGTATATAGTCTCTAGCCCAGGGTCACCTCATGATCCCGAATGGCTTCTGAGGTTTCTTTTTGTTATTGTTTTGTTTTTTAAGGAGGCTCCACACTGGTGGAGCCCAGCTTGGGGCTTGAACTCATGACCTTGAGATTAAGATATGAGGTGAGATCAAGAGTCGGAGCTTAACCTACTGAGCCACCCAGGCACCCCAGCTGCTTCAATTTCAATATTCCCATCCAACCAGCAAGGAAGAAAGAGAAGGAGAAAGTCATGCTCCTTCTCTCTCTCTGTTTTTTTTTTTTACAAATTCTTTTTTTTTTATTGTTATATTAGTCACCATACAGTACTCCATTACTTTTTGATGTAATGTTCCATGATTCATTGTTTGCATATAGCACCCAGTGCTCCATGCAATACGCGCCCTCCTTAATTCCCACCACCCTTACACATGCCGCTTCTGTCCACAGCTCAAAGGCTATAAAAGAAGACCAAATAAAAGAAATATACCATATAGTTATTGATAGAACAACTTACCATTGTAAAATTGTCATTTATCTCCAAGTTTATAAGTTAAATTCAATTCCTATAAATATCTCATCAGGAGTTTTTGGGAACTTGACAAACCGATACCAAAAAAAAAAAAAAAAAAAAATCACATCGAATAAGTGTCCACAATTAGTCAAGACAATTTTGAAAAAAGAGACCAGAAGGTAGGAATACAATAAGTCACACTAAAATACACCACAAAGGGGCGCCTGGGTGGCTCTGGGTTGGAGCCTCTGCCTTCGGCTCAGGTCATAATCTCAGCCTCCTGGGAACGAGCCCCACATCGGGCTCTCTGCTTGGTGGGTAACCTGTTTCCCCCCTCTCTCTGCCTGCCTCTCTGCATGCTTGTGATCTCTCTGTGTCAAATAAATAAAATCTTTAAAAAAATAAAATACACCCCAAGAATATAATAATAACAGTATGTAATTGAGGCACCAACTACTAAAAATCTGAGTTGAGGAATAAACATTTAAATAAGAATTTGTTGTATTTTCCCTTGACCCCATTCTCCTCCTTCATGTGTACAGCTGGACAATAACCCTCCTCCACCCTAGCAGAAGAGAGGTTTTATATTGCATAAGCTGAACCAGAGAACATCTAGACTCTGGGATTTCAGTCACAGCTGAAGGCAGAGGTTAAGCTCCATACCAAAATGGAGGGATTGACTGAAAGGGTGTAGGCTGGACAGAGAGGCCTCCAGCCCTCTGTGCCAGCTCACCCCCTGAAGCCTTGCACTCAGGTTTCATTCTACTCTCTGACTCAGTGTTCCGGAATTTGTCTCTGGGGCATCAGTTAATTATTGCCACACAAATGCTGCATAGCAAACTGCCACAGCCTCAGTGATCTACAATGGTAAGCATGTTGCCGCAGGCGGTGTTTTGGTGGGAGAGTTGGCTGGGGAAGCTCTGCTCCATGTGTCTCTCATCCTCCTCTTCATACCAGCAAGCCACCCGGGCACTTCCTTGTTGGCAATGGCAGAAGTGCAAGAGAGCAAACATAAATTGGCGAAGACTTTTGAAGCCAAGGCCAAACTTGCCTATCATCATCCACCTTACTCTGCTGGCCAAAGTATGCTGTGCTGCCAAACCCAAGGCATAGGAAGATAGATCTGTCCCCTTGTGGGAAGAAAGTACGAAGTCCCATCGGAAAAACCATGCATATAGGACGATTAAAACAATCTAGCACAAGCTCCAGAGAATAAAGCAAATGAATGCTTGTATCTCCCCCCGCTCGCCCCCCATGGAAACAAAAACAGAAAAAAAGAGGAATGAAAAGGAATAGAACACAGGAAACAGAAGAAAAGGGTTTTTAAAAAAACCTAACTAACAATTATAATTAATATTCCTAGTAAGAGATAACAAATCAATGAAACAAGAATTGATTGACTAGTAGGATTTCTCTTAAGTATTAAATTGAGAATATTAAAAGGTAGAAATTATTTTTTATTTTTAAGATTTTCATTATTTGACAGAAAGGAAGAGCAAGAGGGCACAAGCAGGGGAAGTGGCAGGGGGAGATGGAGAAGCAGGCTCTCCGATGAGCAGGGAGCCCGTGTGAAGCTCTATCCCAGAACCCTAGGATCATGACCTGAACCAGAGGCAGTCACAGCCAATCAGGTGTGCCAGTAGAGATTATTTTTTTAAAAAACCAATACAATAAGGTTTCCCAGAGTTGGGTCATATGAATTTTGTGTAACATGCCCATACAATGAATGAGGGGGTAAAAATCATCTCAGAGAGGCTGAGAACATCTGTTGGATACAAGGGATCTAGGGTGGTTGGCTCAGAGATGAATTGTGTATACCAGGATCCTCAGAGTAGAACACGTTAGTGACATCGCTGTTTAA
The DNA here is from genome assembly GCA_028646535.1 of Procyon lotor. Taxonomy (NCBI): domain Eukaryota; kingdom Metazoa; phylum Chordata; class Mammalia; order Carnivora; family Procyonidae; genus Procyon; species Procyon lotor. The sequence goes on from JAQQSY010003611.1 coordinate 6,373, forward strand.
AGATTCTTCTAACACGGGGCGCCTGGGTGACTCCCGTCATTAAGCGTCTGCCTTCGGCTCAGTCATGATCCCGGGGTTCTGGGATCGATCACTGCATTGGGCTCCCTGCTCGGCGGGAAGCCTGCTTCTCCCTCTCCCACTCCTTTTGCCTGTGTTCCCTCTCTCGCTGTGTCTCTCTTGTCAAATAAATAAATAAAATCTTAAAAAAAAAAATAAAAGTAACATATATTGTCTTGTTAGGCACCAAATAGCTACAGAAGGACAGGGATTACAGCAGCTGGAAGGTGTAGAAATTGACTGGGGTACCTCCATCCTGACCCTTCCTTGGCCCCTTCTGTTCGGCCTCCATAGTCACAGTGATCCTCGTTAAAAGGACTTTCCCACACACTGAGGAAGGGCATGGTGGCAGAGAAGGCAGGACACAGAGAGCAGCCTGAGCCCATATTCCTTCCTCCCCACAGGGTAAGCCACTCTCCTCAGTGGTTGATGACAGGAAGGCCCTGTGGGTGGGCTGAATAGAAGTCACATTTGGGACGAGACAGACTCACGAGGGCTGTGGTTTCACAAAGGACATAGTCCATCCCTGGTAGGACAGAAATGGGCAGATGTTTCCTCTTTATCCAACAACCTTGAGCCTGGAGAAGGCCATCTGGTCCCTGGGTCATAGTTGCCCTTGTGACATCATGGCCATCTCCTCCTCTCCCACCCATCTTGCCTCTGCCAGGACCAATGGAGCAGCAACCAGAGGGGGTGTGAACACCAGAAACCCTGCCCCAAACCATGGGCAGTACATGCTGTGTAAGACAGTCAGACACCCCATCCCTGGGGATGGGGAGCTGGCCCACGGCAGAAGGAAGGACCAGATGACTTCAGAGGACTCTGGAAGAGTGGGGAGGTAGGGCTGTGAGGACTCTTCTCAGAAGCTGGTCCTCACTCATGCTTTCTCCCTGAATTCTGATTGCAGAAGTCTGGTCCAGATAAGGATGCACTAGAGGAAGAGAGATGGAAGGTAGGTGGGGCCCAGGAGCACAAGAGAACCACAGATCACTGATCGTCTGGCCACAGAGTCCCTGAAAGGAGAGGATCCATCTCTGGTCCCACAGCCGAGGAGTCACTGCAGTGTGGCCTTCCTGTCCCCGTGAATTCCCCATGAATTCCCTCCATGCTGTGAATGAGCTGTGTGAAGCATGGAGAGACAGGCTCCACCCTGTGGGTGGGCCGACTAGAAGTCACCTGTGGGACAGGACAGACTCACGAGGGCTTGTGGTTTCACAAAGGACATTAGTCTGTCCCTGGTAGGACAGAAATGGGTAGATGTTTCCTCTTTATCCAACAACCTTGAGCCTGGAGAAGGCCATCTGGTCCCTGAGTCATAGTTGCCCTTGTGACATCATGGCCATCTCCTTTCCCACCCATCTTGCCTCTGCCAGGACCAATGGAGCAGCAACCAGAGGGGGTGTAAACACCAGAAACCCTGCCCCAAACCATGGGCAGTACATGCTGTGTAAGACAGTCAGACACCCCATCACTGGGGATGGGGAGCTGGCCCACGGCAGAAGGAAGGACCAGATGACTTCAGAGGACTCTGGAAGAGTGGGGAGGTAGGGCTGTGAGGACTCTTCCCAGAAGCTCGTCCTCACTCGTGCTTTCTCCCTGAATTCTGATTGCAGAAGTCTGGTCCAGATAAGGATGCACTAGAGGAAGAGAGATGGAAGGTAGGTGGGGCCCAGGAGCACGAGAGAACCACAGATCATTGATCGTCTGGCCACAGAGTCCCTGAAAGGAGAGGATCCATCTCTGGTCCCACAGCCGAGGAGTCACTGCAGTGTGGCCTTCCTGTCCCTGTGAATTCCCCATGAATTCCCTCCATGCTGTGAATGAGCTGTGTGAAGCGTGGAGAGACAGCAGCGAGGTGGGGAAGCAGGATGTGGGCAGGTCTCCAGAAGCTGGAGCCACAGCAGAGGGAACTGGAGAGCGGGAAGGATATGGGGGTGACCGAGCGGTAGTAGTGGAAACCAAAAGAAGTGAGGGAAGGGTAAGCCCTTGAGGGGTCATGGCATGGTGTGGAGGCCTCAGGAGGCAACATCCCATCCCAGTCGGGGATCGGGGCAGAGATGCAGGCCATAAACGCAGAGAGGGTGATCCTCAGAGGACCCTTCGGTCCCTCACACGAATGCCAGGGCTTCTGGATCAGAAAGAGTTTCCAGTGATTCCACGAACCTATGAAGACCAGAGAGCAAGCATCTCCCCATTGTGTAGATGAGGACCCTGTGACTCAGAGGATGAGCCCGTGTGTCTCTGGCCACAGACAAGACAGTAGAGGCAAGACCCCACCTGGGACTCCTGGGTCCCCAGAGCTCCCCCGGGGGAAGCCTGGTTGTTGAGAGAGAAGATCATAGCTCTCCTGTGGCAGACGCCAGACTTGTGATTATTCGTGACGCATTCACGTGGAGTCCTCTGCTTTGCTTGGTTAGCGGCATGGTGAGAAACGCCACAGAGCCAGGATCAAGGCGGCCAGGAAGATCCAGGCCTGGTGGCGTGGCACCCTCGTGCGCCGCACCCTGCTGGCGGCCGCCCTGCGGGCCTGGGTGATCCAGAGCTGGTGGAGGATGCTCCTGTGCAGGCGGATTCTTCAGCGGCGGAGGGACCTGTTGAAGAGCTACGTCATCCGGGAGGAGGCGGCCGTCAAGCTCCAGTCCTGGGTTCGCATGTGGCAGTGCCATCGACGGTACTGCCATGTATGCCACGCCCTCTGCATCCTCCAGGTCCCAAAGGTCTGCTTCGCCTTCCAGACGGATAACAGTCTACAGGACCAGTATGAGGTCCCTCCCAGCCAGCCTGAGTTCCACATCGAAATCCTATCGGTCTAAAAGTACTATAGGGTGGAGAACCGGCTCCACCGCCCCAATAAATGTCTGACCAGGTTTTGTGTGTCTCAGTGACTCGCACACTGCGAAGCCCCCAAGGGCCCTGCTGTCCCTCTTCTGCGGAGAGAGACGGTATCTCCCCCGACTCCCACCCCTTAGTCCCTGGGGCCCCTGCTTGGACTGACAGTGGTCCAATGCCATTGCCTCTGTCCACATCTGAAGCTGCCACCTGAGGCTGTCGTCACACATCCAGAGCCAAGTCTTTGGTTCCATGGCCCCAACACCATCCTTGTCTCCTGAACTTGCAGTTGGCTTTTGGGGAGGGGGCGGCTTTATATTCCCAAAGACTCTGGGTGCCTCCTTTTATGAGAGTGGCCTCTGGATCCGTGCTCTGTCAGCCTGGCATTGCGGGCCAGCTGGGGCTCGCAGCCATAGGCTCTCTCTCCCTCTGTTTTTTAAAAAAATTTGATCCATGAGAGAGAGCACGCGCACAAGCAGGGGGAGCTGCAGGCAGGCAGAGGGAGAGGGAGAAGCAGGCTCCCCGCCGAGCAAGCACGATGCAATCTGGAGCTTGATCCCAGGACTCCGAGATCATGACCTGAGCTGAAGACAGACGCTTAACTGACTGAGCCACCCAGGAGCCCCAGGCATTGGCTCTCTATTTGCAAGTCCCCAGACCAAAGTCAGACCTTTGGTTGGCTCTCTTGGGAGCCAGACAGCCTGGAGAATGCACAGGAGGCTGGCTTTAGTGATGACTGGGCACGAGGTTTTGCAAGTTTTGTGCAAATCTGGATGCTGTTTTCTATGGGAAAGAGCATGTATCCTGATGTTGAGAAACCTCAGCGCTGCCTCTATCCTCAGGACCAGTTTCTGCAGGGTGCTGAAACACAAATAGGGCTCCCACGGCTTTCTTTGCCACCTGTGCACTACCGTTCTTAGTGACGTCAACATTGTCTAGATGATGTCACAAGCCCTTTGCCTCTCACCTCCAGTGATGTTCACTTCCATCCAACCTGAATCCCTCCCTCCTATAATTGTGCCAGGAACTATTGCTTCTCCAACTGCCTATAGGGAAGTAGCATGATTTTAAACATGTTCAATCCATCATAGACCATTTCTTTTGTAAAACAAGAAAAATGAATTCTGAGAAAAATAAATGAAAAAGGTGTACAGAGTACAAGGCTTGTTTTTAATGGTTAAATCGAACACATCCTCAAACTGCTGTTTCAACTTGATATACAAATTTGTAAGTGCTTCATCTCAATCTTTGTACTTAATCTCAGTGGTAATAAATGCTCACCATACTTCGGATGGCATTGCCTTGGTTCTTGTCATAACTGACCACAGTAACAATAATATTGATTTCAATCATCTCAGTCCCTGACTTTTTGCTATCTATGCTTTAGGGCAGAGGACAGAAAACTGTGGCCTGCAGTTGAGTGGTCATGACAGGGACTGTAATGACATCAATCCTAAAATACTATCTGGCCCTTTTTTTTTTTTTTTTAAGATTATATTTATTTATTTGACAGAGAGAGATCACAAGTAGGCAGAGAGGCAGGCAGAGGGAGAGAGGGAAGCAGGCTCCCTGCGAGCAGAGAGTCCGATGCGGGGCTCGATCCCAGGACCCTGAGATCATAACCTGAGCTGAAGGCACAGGCTTTTACTCACCGAGCCACCCAGGCACCCCATTATCTGGCCCTTTACAGAAAAATTTGTCAACTTCTGTGCTAGAAGCACTGATTCTTATGCATGGATATAAATGTTTCTTCAGTTCTAATTAGGACTTTCCAAAGACTGACCTTACCAGTATTTTGTTGCCCTTGTGCCCAACTTGGATTCCATTCTCTGCTGAGGACTCTCTTACCATTTTACCACCATTGGCCCTCTCTCCACCTCTGTATAAACCCAGCCTTTGCCTACTTCATCCTGCACCAGAAGAGCTGAATTTCCTTGAAGAACAAATCATCATATTGCATGGTTTGGGTTCATATTCAGGACCACAGATGGACAAACTTACTTCTCAAAACATTTCTCTGTAAATTTGCTTTTTGACCTGAAGAGTTCACGCTCTTTCTTCTCTACTCACATGGGAAGTTCTTTCTCTTTTCCTTCTGACCTCAGATGATGATATTATTACACACTTAACTGAAAAAATGGCAGCGGATTGGCCCCCCCCCCACTGTCTTCCTACCATCTCATCTCTCATCTCAGTGCCATTCGTACCACACTTGTTGCCTTCCTTGAGTTGAAATGAGTTGTCTTTGTGCCATCCAAAGCCACCCCTAACACATTGTTCTTCTGGTGCTCTTCTTTTTCTTTTGTCCACTATCGATGATGCCTTCCTGTAATTTCATTTGTTACTCTAAATCAGTTTCTGTTTTTTCACCAAGTCATTTCTGTCAGCGTACAGTGTTCCCCACCACTAAAAACTCCATTTTTGACTACCTCCTATTCCAGTTCTTTGCATCTCCTCATAGCAAAACATGTTTTTACTCTCTCTCCTTTCACTCCTCCCATTCTCTCCTAAACTCACTTCAACTGGACTGCACTTCCCCCCAACCCCACAGAAGCTACACTGGTCAAAAGTGTTGATCAAGGGGCACCTGGGTGGCTCAGTGGGTTAAAGCCTCTGCTTTTAGCTTGGGTTGTGGCCTTGGGGTCCTGGGATCGAGCCCCACATCGGGCTCTCTGCTCAGCAGGGAGCCTGCTTCCCCCTCTCTGCCTACTTGTGATCTCTCTCTCTGTGTCAAATAAATAAATAAAATCTTTTTTAAAAAAGTGTTGATCAAGAGAAATTGCAAAACTGACCAACATTACTGCCTTCCGTGTATACATACACATACCCCTTTGCAATATGATTTTGTAGCTTTTATCAATTAAGAAACAGAGGTTACTTAACCTCCTTTCGTATCTAGGCTTCCTTGTGACTTTCTTTGGTCAGTAATATGCAGTGAAAGCAATATTGTGCCAGTTGCAAGCCTAGACTTTAAGAGGTCTTGAAAAACCATCTGCCATGTGAACAAGGAGACTACTGCTGTAGCGTGAGACCCCACATGGGACAAAGACCAGCCGTCTCTGATGAGACCATCTTACACCACTAGCCTCCAACATACCTGCCAACTGACCACATATTTTTGAGTGGGCCCATGTGACAAAAGAATCACCCAGATGAGCCTAGCCCATTGTCACTCCACAGAACTGTGAGCTGTGTAAATGGTTATTGTTTAAGCCTTTATGTTTTGGGTGGTTGGTTAAACAACAAAAACAACACCATCTAAAATCACCAACTAACTTGCTTACATGACGAAGGTGAATTTTCTGTCCTCTGCCCTCTTTCTGCATCAGACTACAGGTTGATCAGTCTGTCTTACTTGAAACACTCTCTATTTGGCTTCAAGAACATCACACTCTCATGTGGAGATTCCTCAAGAAATTAAAAATAGAGCTACCTTATAACTTTGCCATTGCACTACTTGGTATTTACCCCAAAGAAGCAGATGCATTACAAAGAAGAGCCACATGTACCCCAAGGTTCATAGCAGCAATGGCCACAATTGCCAAACTGTGGAAAGAACCAAGATGCCCTTCAACAGATGAGT